>LPNX010935217.1:0-39462 GCA_001517045.1 Pseudotsuga menziesii | reverse complement strand
ATATATAATATATAATATATAATATATAATTATATTATATTATTATATATATTATGTATTATATAATATATATTATATATTTCATATTATATATAATATATATTATATAATATATAATACATAATATATAGTATATAGTATATATAGTATATATAATATAAATTATAATTATTAAAGTTTCCTACCGATACCCTACTACCCACAGTCGAGACTCGGCTTCGGCTCCACCAGCATATATCCACACTGAACAGTCCACTGGCACCCACACAGGCCACAGTTTGGACTCTCCTTGGTTCATGATTCTCCTTGGTTTAGTCTGCTTGATTCACGATTGGCTCCTGTCGGCAAGTGCACCGTGCAACCAAGTCAACAAACAGAAACTCTCACTCCTCCGGTCAGCAACCAAACGAAATAACAAAAGAAAACAAAGACATTTTAACCTTTATTCGCCCGGCCGCAAAAGTGAACGTCGACTCCTGATTTTTTGGAAAACATCGCGTTAAAATCGCGATTTTTCCAAGCAAACATCGCCGAAAAAATCGCTAAAAAATCAGGGCGATGTTTAGCGATAATATCACCGGCAAGGAGACATCGCGAAATATCGCGATGTTGGCGATAAATTGCCGATTTTTGTAACATTGTTTAAGACCCAAAGGGGGCCCCCTAAGCAGGTACGTAACAAGTTTTAAGTTGTCGACTCTAGGGGGGTGCCCCCTTCTCAATTTGATTGGTTGGGTGAGCTAAAGTCAATGGAAGGGGGCGCACTATAGTGGTTTCCTCCCCATTTGACAAAGCAATAAGGTTAAAAGCATTAAATTGGGGGTTTCTCTCCCCATCTTTGAGATTCCAAACAATGGTTTTTCCCTCCTTGAGCAAATTCGTCCCCCCTCTCTTGGGCCCCCCTCTCTCCCTTGTGACACTTGTCTAGCATGCAAAGAGCCTCTCTCTTTCATTTTTCTTATTTAAGGAGGCTTCTCCTCCTCATTTTGGTTACACACACACCCACTCTCTTGCTCATGCTCTCATTCTTTCTCTTGTTCTCATTCCATAGCTCTTGATTTGGCCATTGTAATTTTCATCCATTTGGCTTTGTTAATCAAAAAACTTTGGAGGAATCTGGTGTTCTTTGTGCTTATTGATAGTTTGCTTCTATGCTCAAGTAACTACATAAGCTAGGGAGGCCACGGAAGCATACTAATTTGCTTTGGTAAGATTTATGGCATTTGTATTCCATAGATTTTGTGAGTTCTCTTTCTTGTAGCCAAAGAAGTTCATATCTTTTCTAGTTTGAAATTTATGGTTTCTTTGCTCATCATTTGGTTCTCACCTCTTTGTAGTTTGGTAGTAAAAATATTATTAGTTGCAGGTATACAGATTAAGGAGTGGGATTCCAAGCTTGGAAGCCCCATTGTTTGATTTCTTGAAGAACCAAGGAAGAAATTTCCTCTTTCTTTACACATAAATTTTTGCATTTTCATCTTGGTTGGGTTCTTCAAGTCTGATTTTTACTCATATTTACTCAAATTATCTCAACATTATTCTCTTGGCAACTTTGTATAAATTTTGTGCCTATATTGCACTAACATATTAAACTCGCCAAAGTGATTTGGGGCATATTACATCATTTTATGTTCGCTGGTTTTTAGCAGGTTGGTGACAAAACAGGGCAAAACTCTGCCTAGTTTCAGTCATAGAAGAGTTTTAAGGCCACCCCAAAGGAAGAGCTTCAAGGCCATCTCAAGAAAGGGGAAAAACACGGTTTTTCTCACTCTCTTTACCTCTTTCTTTATGCTGAAATTTCAGCCTTTGTAACAAGTCCAAGAGAGTTTCTCGTGCTTGATTTCTCGCTTTGCATTTTCATTTAAATCAAGTCTCATTTATTTGTGATCCATTGCTAACAAAAGAAGTTGGGATTGCCCACCTTTGCATAAGCAATTGTTGATTGGCGTGGGTTTAGATTAGTTAGAGTTTTATTTTGTTTTTATTTTCTTCTTTATTTTTGCCCTCACCTTGCAAGTGATTTGGCTATGCCATCCTTGCAAAATCGTGTCGGCTAGTTTTTTTTGTTATTTTCATTTGCTCACACCTTGCAAGTGATTCGACTTTGTCATCCATGTGAAATCGTGCTGGCTTGTATCATTCTTTCTTTTATTTTCATTTGCCCACGCCTTGCAAGTGATTCGGCTATGCCATCCTTACAATATCGTGTTGGCTTGCATTGTTAATAATTGTTAAATTCTTCATTTCGTTTAAAATAAACCTTGCCTTAATCTTCGCTCCGTATTCTCTCCTCTTGTCGGTTCGTCCGACCCTGGGTGACAAGAAAGGGAGAAGATTTGAGTTGGCTAGAATAATAGGCATTTCAATCCATTATTGCAAGATAGAGAAAAAGAGGATTAGTGTGTGGAGCTAGAGGGGTAGAGGTCGTTGGGGGTCTCGTGGCACTCTGTGTCCTCCTATTGAGCACCCGACTAGTTCTTGGGACTAACTTGTGGAGCTAGGAGGGAGCCTTGTGCTCTCTTGTTGAGCACCCAACAGTTTCTCTCGGTTGAGGGATAAGGGTTGGAGGTAGACACAATAGTTAGTTGGTTTATTTTCTCATGCAAACACATTAATTCCCCTAAGTTGAAGAAAGACCTTAAAATAAATTAAAATCTATTGGACCACTTGCACAACATCACGATCTTTCGTTTTATAATTTATTTACTATTGCAGTTATCATTTATTTGGTTCAGTTCTACTTCAAGCTCATCTCGTACACTTTAGTTCATTTGCTTAAAGTATTTTACATTTGGTGAATGTGGTCTTTTGATTATTGTGGTGAGCGAATGCTTTCGAGCAATTTTGTACATTTTGGCAGTTTCATTGTAATCTTTATTTGTGACTCCACATCCCGATTCAGAAAGGCACAGGTTTAGTAATACTATATTTCTCTTGCAATTATATTTGGTTTACAAATAAGGAAAGATTTGCTTGTCATTTGAAATTGTTGCATTTCTGCATGATTGATTGACATAAAGTTTAAATTAATTTATTCATCTTTTAATTCCTAAAACACAACCATTGAAACATAGTAAATAGGCACTACCCCCCTGGACCTTTTTAGGAGTTGGGTCTACACGGAGGAGTTAGGAACTGAGGTGACATTGGGTTCTAAACTCATGGTTTCCTTCGAGAACACACCTAGTGGTTGGAATACTTTTCCACGGTCGTGTGTTTTTAGGTGGCAACATTTTTGGCGTCGTTGTCGGGGACAAGTCTTTTTGTTCCTGGAGTACGACTTTTTCTTTCCTTTTGGCTTTTGCTTTGTTTGATGAATGTTTAGAGTAGAACTTTATTATTCATCTAGTGATTCCACTAACCTTTTTGTTTTGTAATTTACAAGAAAACCAAAAATAGTTTTTTTTGTGAAAAATTTATAATGCATATGTTTCTTCCCACGCGGCGACTCCATTGAAGGGATATAACCCTGTTTCTCATAAAATTGTTGAAGTTAATTTTGTAGATTGGCCCATTGTTTGATAGCTCCAGTCCAGTTCGAAATGCATGATTAACTCAGATATGTGCTATTAGTAACCATTATGGATGACGAAGAATCCAGAGCAGAAAATTCAAATGCATATCCTCCCATTGACTTCTCAGGCATCTCGGGCTTTCCAAACCATGAGCCCTGTTTTTCAAAGGAGGGAAGTGTTATGCTTCCTATTTTTTTTGGAAATGGTGATTCAGTTGTCTATCACATCATATATTTTCTTTCAGTTTTGGTAAATGATGTCAATGTACTTCATCAAGATAGTAAGATGCGGGTATTTGATAGTACACTAAGTGAGGATGCTTGGATGTGGTATTATGGTCTTCCTGATAAAAGCATTACGTCCCTTGAAAATTTCTTGGAACTATTTTTTAAGTGGTGGCATAATGGTGAGGAAGATATGGTGACTGCTTTAGAGAAGGATTTTGACCAACTAAAAAGGATAAGAGAACAAGTTGAGCAACACCTCCATGATGATCTCAATGAAAAAGTTCATCAAAATTCGGACATTGTTGAAGATCCTCCTCATGACCCCACAATAGAAAATATCAAAGATTGGGGATCTTTTCATGATAATTTTAGTGACGATGATCACATTTGCACCCAAGACCCACCTCAAGAAGAAACCATTATAGAAGCTTGTAATGAGACTTGTGAAGAAATTCATGAGGTTTGTAATGTGTATGATGACACCCCTCCATGTTCACCACTTAGGGATGAAGTTTTGGATATTTTTACTGCTTGTAATATTTTTGAAACAAAAACCTTTAAGGATGATCATTGTGAACATGAGGAGGTTAGTTATACCCAGGAATGTGATACCAGCAATGAAGACTCTCTCGTCTCTGACGTAGATAGGAATGATGACTATTGGACTTTTATTGAAAATCCAATATATGAGACTTTTGAAAATCTTTTTCAAAATCCCATCTACGACATGCCCAAAGAAGGGAATGTGGATCTTGAGACTTCGGGGGATCTTGGTACGGAAGGTGAATGAGACTTTGAGAGAAACCCCCAATTTAGTGCTTTTAACCTTATTGCTATGTCAAATGGGGAGGAAAACAACCATAGTGGGGCCCCTTTCATTGACTTTAGCTCACCCAACCAATCAGAGAAGGGGGCACCCCCCCAAAGTCAGCAACTCAAAACATTTTACATGTTTGCTTGGGGGGGGCCTTTGGGTCTTAAATTTATCTTAGGGACCTAATATAAACATTAGAACCTTTACTTGGCCACCCCAAGTGACTATGGTCATGTTTCCAAAATTTGGCTCTCTAATTAAATGCCCAATTTCCTGATTTCCATGACCAACCTGGCCAAAAGTGACCAAAACCATAGTAATACTTGTTCGAATAACTTCAAACTTGGCCCAAGGGTATAGGGGGTGTCATGCCATTTGTCTTGAGTACCCATACCCCTATACAACATTAAAATGGACCAAGTAACCCTCTTTTACATTACAACAAATTGTACTGAGTGACAATTTTTAATGACCAAAAATAAAAATAAAAACTATGCAAAACTTAATGAAATTCCACAAGACTCTGGATAATGTCTAGCATGGTAATATAGAACATTCCTAGGCCCCAATCACCCCATGGACTCGATCACTAGAACACCTTTTACCACTTTGGAGGCAATTTTGAGTGAAAACTCAAATAATTAAAATCTCTAAAAACAAATTTTAATTATCCAAGTGAAAAAACACTCGATGAAAGGACTTCCCTAATGACTAAGTCTTAGGTGATTAAGTTACAAAAAACTAGACCTTCATGCTGACATATCCTTACAAAATCCCCCGCAGGGGTGCAGAAATTTCATAGAGAGAAGAAGAAAAGAAGAGTTTCCTCGCTTGATATTATCATTAAGTACTTAATTCTTATCTTCAAGGCACATCCAACATGTGCATGGTACATCGTTGCCCACCTCGCTGGTTTTGGTGGTCAACAAGACACATATGAATGATTCCAATCACTGTTTCGTAAGTGTTGAAGTTAGCACATACTCTTCATTCGAATCATCCTTCTCTCGTTTGAATCTTTTGTTTGTTGGTTCATCATCTTCGGCAATATGAGCATCGTGTCTCTTTTTCTGAATGGGACGATCTCTTGCCAAGTGTCTCTTTTCGGCACAAGTATAGCATCGAACATTTGAAAGATCTCTTTTGGTCTTCTTCGGTTTCTTGTCTTTCTTCTTGTTGTGATGAAAGTTCTCCTTCTTCTCCTTCTTCTTGAAATTCTTCCTGGTGTAGACTGCAAGAGCTTGATCGTCAGTTACTCCCATCTTTTCTTCTCTTGTCACAAGTCTAGCTTCTTCTTGTGCACATTCTTCACGAAGTCTGCTGAAAGAGATCAGCTTCCTTCTTTCACAAATCCCTTGAATGAATGAGTCCCATGATCTAGGGAGACCATTCAGGGTAGTCTTTACAATTTCTCCTTCTTCGACATTTTCTTCAAGTTGTTCTTTGATTTGAGCGACCCTTGTGAAGTAGGACTGTATAGTCTCAGAGTTCTGTATCTTCACATTCTTCAGTTGGTTCCTCAAAGTCATCTTCTAATTGATGTTCTTTCCTTCGAACATCTTTGTCAAGGCATCATATACTTCCTTCGATGTCTTGAATGCAGACACATGGGGGATGAGGTGATCCTTAATAGAATCTGCAATGATTCTCTTAGCCTTAACCATGCTTCTCTTATGAGCAGCCTTTGCCTCATCTCCCTCTGGTTCTGGAACATCTCCAGAGATAAACTGATCCAAGTCATTTTCTTTAAAGATCAGGGAGATCCTGTACTTCCATGCTCGGAAATCATCAACCCCTCCAAGCTTGTCCTCAAGCTGAGTATGGTGAGTCATCTTTTCAAAATGAGAACCTCAAATGGAAATAGTAAAGATTTGGATCTTACCGATTTGAGGTGTCTGACCAGGTTCCAAAGCAGGCTGACCTAGGATCTGTCAAAGAAACCCTAATTTTTCAAACTTAGAGTTTGGGAATTTTGTTTGGACAGAAAGATGCGCCTTCTTGAGGCGAGTTGCTCAGCTAGGTCACTTTCTGAAAACCGAGGTGGGAAGCCTCCGATACTTGATGCCCTAGTTCCTTTAGGTAGCAGTTGCAGCTAAAAATTAAAACTTCTCCGATTCAGAAACTGCTACCACCAAAAGATGCGCCCTAGTGAGGCGATTTAGCGTAGCCCTCTTTGCTTGATGATTTGTGGAGAGAAGACCTTCAACTAGGAAGCCCTAGTTCCCGCAGCTGCACAATGCCTTCTTTCAAAGAGGCTCTAATACCATGTTAATTTTTCTTAAGATCTGATTAGATTATCTAGGATCTTTATCTGAAAGAATAACAAGTACAGCAAGATGCATAAGATATAAAAGATACACGAGACACAAAGATTTTCACCGGAGAAACCATAAAGGAGAAAACCCCACAATCTTCTTCATAATAGTAAGATGATCAAAAGCAGTAATAAGAAGTATTCAACGGCTATCTATCTCTCCTCCTCTTACTGTCTCTCTCTCATGCGCACTTGAGAGTGTGTGAGGTGTGTATAAATGAGGGAGAGTGCCTCCCTATTTATACCCTTTCAAGTCACTAACCAAATATGTCATCTCACATGGGGCCCACTTCTCTTAGAGAGACTACAAGTACATATTACATGATGCTACACTGGGGACTATTGCCCCGACTTACAACGGAGTTTGTACCTCAAGGTCTAGACACAATTTAGACATCACGTAAAGGGGTATCACACATCCCCAATGGAGGTACAACAACATACAATGATAATATACATCAGAATATCTTCCGAAGTTACAAATACACCAACATTATTTGTCAACAAGCATATTGAAGATATGTTATTGAATAAGAATTCTCAGAATACAATGTGTACACAAATTACGTGCTTGAAAAGATGCATATATAAACAAACTGCCTTTGTTAAAATGATAAATATTTCTAGCAGCCAATAGTTGTTCGAGTAGCTTTTTTATTCACATTGAACTTTGGCAGTATGCATATAGTATAACGCTTGATAAGAAATTCTAATTTAAATTATTTTGTACTGACCTGACAACGAATTTGTGTGTGTTGAGCTCCAATATACTGCATTACCATCCTACCACTACCTACATCCCAAAGCTTCACAGTAGAATCTTTTCCACAAGAAAGTATGTACCTGACCATTCAAAAAAAACTTGAATATCTGATATTTTACAAAAGAGAGAAGGATAACCCTATATTCTGATGAAAAAGGACAGGAAAAAGGCAACTGCAAAGAAAACCTAATAAAAATAGAGAACTAGGGCCAGTAAAAATGCAATGGGAAGAACAGTAAAACATTCAGTGAGTACTGCAGATATATGTCTCAGTCTAAGATAATTGAGACTCTAAAACAGAAAAAGTTAACCTTCTTTAGCTATGCCAGGCTGAAATCTGACCAGCTGATAGAGAAGAATGGATTGGTTTATTTAACATTGCTAATAAGTTACTTCAAAGAAATGCTTGAAATTGTATCCAGAAATACAGAAAAGGAAAAAGACACTAAAAACACGAACAAATATGAACACACAGAGCATAAGCATAAGGATGTAACATACAAACATAAAGATTATGTAGCTGTCTCGTATCCAATAAAATCCAAAGAACATAGAGATATTAAACCAAAGTGAGATAAGTATCCAAGAAAAGGAAAAACACCAATTTCTCTATAAAATAGTCTTCCAAGTAAATCATCCAATGAAAGACTCTCTGATTATCCAATAGGTTCTACCTCTACGGAACTAACTTCAAAGTGTTTAATTTTACATAAGGTTAACTAAAGATAAACACTGTAGCATCAATATCTGTGTGAGTTCAAATTTCTAAGTGCACTTGCAGATAGAGTTGTTGAGAGGAAAAAAGAAAAGCCATGAAGGTTTTCTGAAAAGTGAACCTAGAAACTTAAGGATAGAGTCACATAATGATATCGATAAGAAACATTTCTTCACAACCATGAAGGTCTTCTGAAAAGTGAACATAGAAACTGAAAGACACACAGTCACATAATGATATCTACAAGGAACATTTCTTCACAAGAATTAAGAAATGTATTGACTTATAAGATGCCAATGCATGGAATTTTTAAGGAAATATTTACCTGCAAAATACAATGAAATCGATAGATAGCTGTCATTTGATTATCATATCTACAGCCTGTTAGCACGATTTGCTGCACCAAATGATTAAAAATAAGTCTGAAAATCAGCAGCTAGGGTCGTGTAATATGTAGGAGAAAATGCCTAAGTCTTTTCCAAACTGTCCTAAAACCTGAAATCTACAATAAAAGACAGCAAACAGCGAGGAAAAAGTGTGTTGGCTGCTATTAGGCAGCCAAAAAGATCTTGGAAAATAATGTAAAATGATGGCGTGGAATCCCTTTCAATGTTAGCTCAATAAAAAAAGAAAAATAAAGATAGAAAGGTGCTTCTAAATGGCATATTTGCCCAAGTAAAAGGCTAGGAACTTCCATAAATTTGCACAATAAATCATCAAAATACCAACAAGCTTCGACATAAGCATAACAAAAATTTATTTAGTATCACCAAAAGGCTGATTGCACCAAAGAGACCAGCACAAAACCAGTACATTGACGTTCCCTGAACGAAACTATGGAAGTGTGATGTACCAAATACCCAAATCACACCACTGGGTCGGGTACACCGGATTCTAACAAGGGGAAGAGTTGATTCTATATAATGCACAGTGGAATAAGGCTCTCTAAGGATAGGCCAGCATGCCAACAAGCCAAATAAATAAAAACAATCGGCCATTAAAAGGAACATGGCCCTTCTAATGCAAACTATTCCGCAAATGTACATGCGATGCAACGTGATGGTAACATGAATACAACCAGGTCTAGTAACATTTTTCACATATAAATTAAATATCATCATCACATCTATAGGCAACCGCCCGTCGCCATTTAACCAATTAATACATTCAAATTTACATATGTTAATAGAATTCAACTTTACGACAGTAAGCAAATCAGCATTACGACATTCCAATAAAGCAGAATTACGACACTATAGTATATCAGATTTTACGACACTAATCCACACAATTAGACTCATAATATATCATATCCAAATGTTGTCATCTACAACCATATAATCAACATAAACAACAGATCTACTAGCTGCCAACAAACATAAACGAAGCAGCATCTAATAGCGGTAACAATACATAAAATAAACATGTTCAATGAGCTACCAATTTAACACTATAATTTCTACAATATAACATGAGAATATAAACCAATATACAACATGAAATATCAAAGATAATTCTAGCCTCCACGGGCATATATGCAGGAAAATCAGTGTTCCACCAAGTTTCCGGGACGGGGGGGCGTGGGAGCGGGGAAATGCACATTGGGGACGTGTAGAGACACCCCAAAATTTTGGGGTATTTTGGGGGACGGGGGGGGCGGGGAGGCGTCAGGGTCCCTAACATAGGGAGGTCGATCTCTAAAATTATAAAAAAGAAAAAAAATTAATAAAAATATGAACCCCAACATATAAACATATCAATTCCTCATCCCATCACCATTTGCATACAAGATGCTTATGTTCCTGAAGACTTTAGTGTAATTTAATGTAATCGTTATAGCCAAGCATATCATATCGATGTTTGTTTCTATTTCGTTTTAAAATGACCATTTAGTGTAAAAGCCTAAAATTTAAGATGAACCATTTCTTTTTTAAGTAAAAAAATTTAAAAATCGAGGGCAGTGGGGGCCTGTCAGAGCCCCCCATTTTCGAGAGGGGGCATGTGGGAGACCCCTAATCTGGGAAACTCCTAGACCCACGTTTCCCCAAGTTTGGCAGAAAGGGAGGCGCTGGGAAACGTTTCCCATGGAGCCCCCCAGCCCCCAGGGCATGGGAAGCGTAGGGGGGGCAAGCCCCCGACCCTAGGAGGCACGTCCCCGTGGAACACTAAGGAAAATACACAAGGAATAATAGTCAAATAAAATACTTATCACTGAATAACGCAACTAGTTTCAACAGGACAACATTCCACCCAACCTTAGACACAGTCAAGCCAAATACTTGAACAAGTCACCCCTAAGCTAAGGCCATGATCTACATGGTAGGGAACTCTCTAATCAGATCTCAACAAGATAATACTCAGCCCTCAATCTGAGAGACACAACACATTCCTTCACCACTTATCTTCTTTGCATCAGCACTTTCCGATAAAATGGGATTCCCCACTGATCCAATCCCTCAAGACGTCACCATCCACCCTCCGGAATCACGAGACCAAATCAGAGACAAATAAGGACTCTCGAGGTACTTCCATGCTTAATAGCAAACCTATCCAGTCTCTACACTGGAATAGATCAGTGTACAATCACCCTCACAGGATTTTCAATTTCCCCTGCAAACAAATGGGTGAGACAGCTATGTGCAACAAAAAAAAACTTGAATCCATCCACAAGCATTCAAATTCATGAGAGAGTAACCTTTCAAAGTCAAGGATAATCCACTGCCAAAACAAGAATAATGAACGAATTCCCATTTGAATCCTTTCATAGCAATTCGAATTCACTGGTAGAGGCTAGCTTAAGTTCGTTGGCAAGCAACTCTAATTCACCAAGGCTTTTTCCAAATCACTAGATGACCATTCGAGTTCTGAAGAGAGCAACCCGAATCTACTTAGACCGACTCCAATTCACTAGCAAAACACTCCCAACCACTGGAGGGAACTCGAATTCACTAAGACTGACTCAATTCCCCTTAAATCACTCTCATGCACTGAAGAAAACTTGAATTTACCAAGACTAACTCAAATTCCCCTAAAATCACTCCCATGCACTGGAGACAACTCGAATTCCCCCAAATTACTCTAAGTGGTTGAAAACAACTTGAATTTCCTAAATTTACTCTGGTTAACTGAAGACAACTCGAATTAGTGTGGGGTTTACACATATTAAGTGCATGGTGGACAGAAATAGTCAAATAAGGTGCATAAGAAGCTACAACCCCCTTTCCTTTCCTTTCCTTGCCCCGTTCTGCCACCCTGATATGAAGATAGAAACTGTTGAACCACGACCGCACTGATCCTGCTGACCTGCTAATCAACACCTGTACTACATTGCACAATTTGTACCACACTGCACAACCACTGCCAATACTAACCACTGCTCATCAACCTATCCAATCAAGCTGTACCAATCAATCTATTGATCACATCATCCGACTCAGTCAATCTGAGTCTAACCAACTGCACACAAAACTCGGTCCACCTAAGTCAAACCAACTACTCATACAACTCAGCCAGTCTGCTCAGACCAACTACACAGAAGAGAACCTGTGCCAATCTTGCTCAACTGAACTTGTGCCAAATCAAATATGTAACTGCTCAAATACCTAACCACAACTGCTCTATGGGAAACCTACTTTCTTGCTTGGTCAAGATAGGATTACGATAGTACAATTACAACATGACCATGACTTTACTTACCCAATCTTACTCACCTCAGTGACACCATAACCAATCATCAAGACTCGACAAACACCTCAGTTAAGCAAAGCTTGACAGACAACATCAACCAACCAACTTCAAATAAGAAGATGGTCAACCTAAGACAGACTTAATCAATCAAACTCTACATTAACCAAGAAGATGGACGATCTAAAACAACAAGTCTCAATAACTTGACTACTCTCAGTCAACCTCATGACTCATATACAAGACTCTACCATAGTCAACTCTTAGCAATACTTGATAGTCAAACAACTAAATCAGACCTCAACCAAGTAACATCAACTAACCCCAGTATTAGACTTATAGACAGAGTCAATAGACAGTGCTCATAGTCATAGAGCTTTTTAACTCAATTACTCTTACAACATTGTCAATACTTAGTCAATATATCAATCTCTAAGTACAGTCAACTTGTCAAATCACTTACTAACTTGTTGACAACTTACAGTCCAAATCAAAAGAGGGAGGACTCAGGACTGTGAATCAAACTTAAACACCTTGGTCTTATCAAGATGTGCAACACTTCCACAATCACCAAAACAGTGTTATCACTATCAAAACATGTATCATCATGTAGTGTATGTATGCATCATAGAGTGTACATCAAAAAGCATAGGAGTTCATTATAGAAAGTATTACTGTACATCATTGTTTACCTTATTGTACATACCACTGTATTTATTGTTCACTCATACAATGTCATCATAGAGCATACATGTTCATCATGTCATAGTATGCGTCATCACATCATCACAATAGAGTGTAGGAGTGCATCATGCGTGCATCATTATAGAGTATTCATCATAGAGTATCATAATACATCACCGTATATCATTATTGGCATGCCTTATACATACCTTGATTATTGGATGAGTAGAAGACCTCAAGAATTCTTACACACAGACTGTTTCTAACCTTAAGGAATAGAAGGCTTGGATTTGTCAAATGAAGGCAGCAGCAGCAACCAAAGGCACACAAAAAGACTGTTTCAAACTTCAAGTTATGTATGATGCAGATAACAAAGCTTGGACTGTGTGCTAAAAAATGGGACTGTGCAAGCTCCAGACCTCAGACTGTATACTCCCAAACCTCGGACTGTTCTTGCCTTGAACAAACCTGGGACTGTCACAAAAGAAGGCAGCGGCAGCAATAAAAACAGACCTCAAACTCGGGTCTGTGGATAAGGTAAGAAGGAAGCTAACAGACTTGTTCACCAAAAACTCGGGACCATATGAGAGAAACCAAGATAAAAGCCAGACCCAAAAAATGTTTCTGTGGAAGTTTTGTATGCCACCTCAGTCCACTACCCGAAAACCTCAGTTGAACACTTGATTCATTGATGATGATGTTAAGTGACAAAAGCTTGTGTATTTATAGGCGTTGAGAGAAGGAAAGACTTAGGAGCCGACTTCATGAGGGTAACTAATTTATTAAAAATGCTTCTTAATAGTTTGGAGCCGGACTTCTAGGAGGGTTTTGAAATATTTTATTAATTTATATTTGTTCTATAAAAGTTTTAACATACAACTATTCAATTGGGCCGACCTTAGGGAAGGTTTAATATGGTTGCATGCTTCAAAGGTGGGTCACTTGTTAAGTTTTAATATTTTATTTATTTGTTGTTGATTTTAAAGATTGTTTTAAACACTTTAGCTTAAAGGTAAGGGTTTTGGGTTTTACATTTAGCCACCAAAGCTACCACAAGTTAGGGCTTCAAGGACTAATCAATGTAGAAGTGCAATGGGCAACATTAAGGGGTCAAGAGGGCATCCTTGTGCAACATCATTAGTGTTTTAAGGGCAAGGCATACAACATAGGGTAGTTTGTAGGCTTAGGGACCAAAGGTAAGAGTTTTAGGGTAGAAGTTGTACAGAAGAAGTTGTACAGAAGAAAGAATGGGTAGAAGCAATGACGGAAGAATACCAATCAATAATGAAGAATGATCTTTGGGATATAGTTCCCAAACCAGAAGGCAAGAGTGCGGTATCTTTCAAGTGGATCTACAAGATAAAACATGCAGCTGATGGAAGTATAGAGAAATACAAGGCAATATTTGTCTCTAGAGGTTTCTCTCATAAAGAGGGAATTGATTATGAAGAAACGTTTGCACCAATAGCAAGGTATACTTCAATTAGAGCCATCATGGCACTTGCATCCATGATGAAGTGGAACTTGCACCAGATGGATATAAAGACAGCATTCTTGAATGTTGTGATTGAGGAAGAAATATACATAGAACAGCCACGAGGATTTGAAGTTGAAGACAGACAGACTCACGTACAAGTTGAAGAAGGCCTTGTACGTCCTGAAGCAAGCTCCTAGAGCTTGGTATGGAAGGATAAATAGTTTCCTGACGAGCTTGGACTTTACCAAGAGTAAAGCCGACCCTAACCTTTACTTCAAGGTTATAGAAGATGAACCTATCATACTATTACTATATGTGGATGACCTATTTCTGACAAGGAATGAGAAACAGATTGTAGAAATGCAAGAAGAAGCTCATTGAGGAATTTGAGATGAAAGACCTTGGGTTAATGAATTATTTTCTAGGTCTGGAGATATGGCAGAACTCAGAAGGAATCTTTCTCAATCAGGGAAAGTATGCAGTAGAAATTTTGAAAAGATTTGATATGTTGGAATGTAAAGCCATGGCCACACCCATGGATACCAACCTGAAGTTGTTGGATGATGAATCATCAGAATTAGTGGATGTGACTCAATACAGATAGATTATTGGGTCGTTGATGTATCTAACAAATACCAAACCAGACATTTGTTTTGCTGTGAACACCTTGAGTCAGTATCTAGTTCAACCTAGACGTGTTCACCTAGTAGCTGCAAAACATGTGATGAGATATCTGAAAGGAACTATAGACTTTGGTCTATACTATGATGGAAACCATGACTATAGATTGTATGGCTATACAAATGCAGATTGGGATGGAAGTGTCTCTGAAAGAAAAAGCACATCAGGTGGATGTTATTGTCCGGGGTCTGCTATGATTTCATGGTTTAGCAGGAAACAGTCCAATGTTTCTCTTAGCACGGCTAAAGCAGAATACATAGCAGCTTGCTCTGCTAGTTGTGAAGCCATATGGCTTCGGAAACTGATGTCAAGTCTATTTAACCTAGAGTTGAATACCACAGTGATTCTATGTGATAACCAGAGTTGTATAAAGATGACAGAGAACCCAGTGTTCCATGATAAATCAAAGCACATAGAAATCTGGTATTTCTACATTCGAGATATGATACAGAAGGGAGCCATAAAGCTCCAGTATGTGAGTATCGATGAACAAATTGGTGATGTGTTAACAAAGCCTCTGTCTCAAATAAAGTTTGAATACTTTCGAGACAAGCTTGGTGTTGTTCAAAAAGACCTTCCCCGAAAGGGGGAGCAGTGATGTTGCAGTGGGATTGTATCATCCCTGGACACTTGTCCTAAAGTGATCCATAGACTTCTGTCTCTGAGAAAGAAGTGGGATTGTATCATCCCTGGACACTTGTCCTAAAGTGATCCGTAGACTTATGTCTTCGAGAAAGAAGCAGGATTGCATCATCCTTGGACCTAAGTTCTAAAGTGATAGGGAGTGATTATCCCGTAATAGTATCCGGAGACTTCGGTCTTCGAGAATGTGGTAGGATTGCATCATCCTTGGACGTAAGTCCTAAAGTGATAGGGAGTGATTATCCCGTAATAGTATCCACAGACTTTGATCTTCGAGAATGTGGTAGGATTGCATCATCCTTGGACCTAAGTCCTAAAGTGATAGGGAGTGATTATCTCGTAATAGTATCTGGAGACTTCGGTCTTCGAGAATGTGGTAGGATTGTATCATCCCTGGACTTAAGTCCTAAAGTGATCTGTAGACTTTCATCTTCATATTGTGGATTGCAGGTTGTTGCTGATGATGATGATGTTGTTGATCGAAAGATCAAAGTATTGCTGATGATGTTGCTCAAAGTATTGCTGATGATGATGATCGAAAGGTCAAAGTATTGTTGATGATGATGTTGCTGATTGAAAAAGACTAAAATGTTGAGGATGATGTTGTCGACCGAACGATCAAAGTGTTGTTGCTGCTGAAATTGAAGATGAAGACTATATGTCAAAGATGATGAAAAAGCTTCCAATGATTTATAGATGTATCACCCCGATGATGTTGAAGATGCTCTCTCTCCTTCTCCTACTGTTGTTGTTGTTGTTGTAGAATACTCTTCTCGTTAAGGGGGAGTGTTGAATTATTGTAACTTCGAAGAATATTCTAAATGTATTTTATTGATGGAACCTTTCAGAGATGTTATTATTCCTCCGTCAGGATGATATTATTGTATTAGGTCAGTAGAGAGTCATGAGGAAAACCCTCTGTTGTAAGTCGAATCATTAGCACCCTCCTAAATATAATATTAAGTTGTTTTGAGTCCTAGAGAAGTCGACCCAGTCAAGTTTAGCAAGGCCAACTTAGTTGAGTGAAAAGTTAAGTCATAGGAAGAATATAAATAAAGAGAGGTGCTCCTCATTTGAAAGACACAGACACACACTTGTGTAGCGCATGAGAGAGAGAGAGAGAGAGTCTTATCTGCAAGGAGGAGAAGAAACAGTTTAAGGTTTATCTTTTATCTTTTTGATCATCTATATTGAGGAAGCTCTTCTTTCTGGGTTTTCCCCTTTAGGGTTTTCCCAGGGTAAATCTGTGTTGATTTTGTGATACTGTTTCTTTCAGTGATCCTGTATATGCTATTATTGTGAAATTGAATTGAATGTTGATAATCTAGCTTAGCATATATAGAATCTTAACAATCTTAGCATCTAGTGTCATGATCTGACGGACATATAAATATGTGGACTTGGATGAATTGATATTATGTATGTATGTCCCTACTTAGACCTAGAAGTTCTTGACCCATACTCATTCGTTTTACCCTCCTTAGGGAGAATAGAGGTGATCATTTCCACCATACTTTGGCTTGCTAGTGTTGGTTTCATGGTTTACTATCTCCACTCATCCATTACCTTCAATTTATGTTTCCAACCCGACCTACTACTTGACTTGTGGCATGGAGGACCTTTCCGCACTAGAGCCTCTTTGTTGGACAAGCTTCCCTGTTTACCTGTGTCTCAGCTTTGAGTTGCCTAGGTTGTGTTGGCTAAACCTGAAACAAGTAGTGTTGCCATCAATACAATGTATTTGGAAATGAATGAATATCTTATGAAAAAGCTCATTCATGAAAAGTAGTGTTTTTAAACATACATGAATGCAAGGCAAGCCTAATGAAATTGGCTTTGAAGAACATTGAAATGAATATCTTAAAACATTCATGAAAAATAGTGTTTTTAAACATACATGAATGCGTGAAGCCTCAATAATAAAAATCTGTGTGATAAATACATGGACCAAGGGTATGGAAAATCAAAGGCCCAAAAAGCAATGGTTCCTAAAAGTTATATCTAAAGATTGTTGGCCTTACTTGTATTGATTTGGATTGTGAGTAGTTATCAATGTGAATAAGCACCTCTAAAAGTAACTTATCCATTTGTGAGACATTGTCATCCCCTGTGTTGTTGCTTGTCCGGCATATGCTAGAGTGAGTGTCCCCTTTCCATATCCAAATTGTCACAGTGTCGAGTTGGTAATCACCCTTCAGCCTAGCCTTTTGATTTCAGCCTTCACCCTTCACTAGCAAATTGATTACAACTATGAAATTAGTATGGTCTTGAAAGTCTAGTCTAAGTTATAGTTAATAAATGAAACTCTATATTTGGTTGATAGATCGCCAGTGAAATGATTTGCTACTTGTTATAAGTGTTATCTGAATGATTTGTAGAGCATGTCTTAACCTTTAAACACTTGCAGCAGATGGATGTTAGTCGGGGTTATATTATTGATCATTTACAGATTATTATTTTATCTGTCTGGGCATATTGGATATTATTCTTGATTATGTAGAGATCTGTAGGGTGTATGAGTATGCACCTTAGATCGATTTGGACTCCCCGAGTCCAATGAGACAGCTTGCTTTCAGCTCCAGGTAGTTACAAGGATGATTTGGCTTAGTGTACCATTCTGGAGCAGTTTTGCCATGCTAAATGGCCTGTCGGGGCAGAGAGATCATCTGATGGTTTCACCTAGGGCATTGTATGAAGAGGGGGTGGTCCAGCCACTTGTTTTCACCATATTACCCCCTGCCAAAGAGCCTGGTAGGCTCAGTTGGATAACGCTGGCACCCTAGGAGGCAGTTTTGGGCATATCACGTTTTCTGAGGCAGATAAAAAATAATTAAAATGGCTACTGAAAAATTCGATTTGGGCTGCTGAGATGTGGGTGTTGGTTACCCCACTGCTCTCATTTAATTCTTTTACAGCTTTTTTGTATGATAAAGATGGATTTCTTCTTAGTCCATTAAAATTGGATCTAAGAGCTTACAATGGTGCACCAAGGTACTATAGCAAAGAGGATGTCCATCGAATTGTTCTGAGCCCTCCTTGATGGTCTTGGTCACTCCCAAAACTTCACTTTTATACGCAGACCTGCTAAAGAAAAGCAAGCTAAAAATCTTAGAAAATGATGGGAAAGACAATGCAAAAATAAAAAAATAAAATTAAAAAATTTTGTACTTCGAAAAATTTTGCAAAATTTTTACGTGTAAGCACAATTTTCTAGCTTAGATATAATGAATGATAAAGTTCATTTTAAAAACGAATGATAAAGTTCATTTTAAAAACGAATCAGATATAGCTAAATGCTTAAAGAATGATAGATCCAAACACTAAGCATGAAAGAACATATCTACTTCTTAAGCATAAAAAAGTAACCGGGAAAGAGAGAGAGAGTTTGGGTTTGAAAGAGGAAGAAGAGAAAGCTTTGCTCAAGCTTGAATCCTTCTAAGATTTGAAGGTATGGTATTAATGGTCACAAGAACTTGTAGACTCTTCAATATTTGAAGAAGAGGGTGATGCAACTTAGCTCTTCCCCTAACTCCAACGTTGCAACCTGCGAAAACATGTCCATGCTTGCACAAAAAGGGATCAAATCTAGTACATTCAACCAATGGAAACCAAAAGAATATGAATATAACTTAATAAACAATGCTACTCTTGAATCTCAAGAAGCCAAAATATAAGTAAATAAATTGAAACATCAAATATTTACCTTATGTGTTTAAGAAAACCCTCCAGGCTAGATTGATTACCAATTTTACTCAAAGCATAAACAAACTAAAACAAGATTACCTCCATAAGCATACACCATTCACCATGTGACATGAACACCAATGGACCTCCAAAGTCTCAATATTATTCAGATAATAACAACAAAGTACATAAGCAGAGGTTCTTTGCTTCCTTCCTAAATGAGGAAGAAGGACCACTATTTATACAAAAAAGGGAGAAGCAGCCCAACCCTAGCGTGAGCATGAGGAAGGAGGGCGCAACCCTTGACTGAAGCTCTGGCAACTGATTGGAAGATGAACTGAGTTGTAACTGAGATCCAACTGAGTGCTGGAGTAGTGAGGGGGGGTGAGGTGGCCTCATCCCTCCTCAGTTTTACCATCTAGCCAACCACGAGCATCCACAAGAGGTAATTCACCCACATGAGGAAGAGAGGCGCAAATCCTGAGAGAGAGTTAACTGTTGCACTCCAATACTGACCCGGCTCAATTGGGATTTGATTGGAATCATCCCCGATCTCCCGTGTTGAGCTAATTAGCCCTTTGTTTTATTCAATTTGGCATTTTTTGGAGATATTTTGATTTTCTCCATTTAATAAAAAAATGATTATTTTAATTAAATATTCCTCATTTATTGATTTTGAGGAAATATTTAATTTATAGCAAAATAATCATCCACAACTTAGGATAAGTGTGTCTAGGGGTTAAATGAGTGTTTTGGCTTAGAATACAAGTCTTTATTTGCCAAAATCCACCCCCAGACCACTTAATTATTACAATTTAAAAAATTTCAATTAAACCATAGGAAAAATGGTTTAATTAATTGAAAAATATAATTATTTCTCTATAGTCAAAAAATTAAAAATTAAAAAATCCGAGGACGTCGTGGTTACAAGAAGGACAAGGAAAAATCTGAGGATGACACTTGGTCTCCAAAGATTCCAGAAGTAGGTCCATCAACGTCCAAAGTTGCTCCCCATGCACCTCAACAAACTTCGGTAGCTAAAAAAATGCATCAAGAAGCGAGATCTATTTCTCAAAGCAAGCTCAGAAAAGAAACAACTCCAAGAACCAGGTATGAAATTGGTTTCAATGGTTATTGTTATTTTTGTTCTAACTTAGGTCATAAGGCTATGGATTGTGGATTCCATGGAAGAAGAAGTGGTGGAAGGCCCAATGACTCAGTTAGATGCTGGACATGTAATCAAGTTGGACATGTTGGACATGTAATCAAGCTGGACATGTAATTAAGTTGGACATGTTGGACATGTAATCAAGTTGGTCACATTGTTGCATATTGTCGTACGATGAGGAGTTATAGTTGCAGTGGCCTTGGGCACAAAGCTCAAGATTGTTGGAGTACAAAGAAACAACCCATGAGAAGTTTCATATACAACTCATCAAGGAAAGCTAGTACAGATGAAGGAACAAATGCTGAAAGGACAGATGCCAAGAAACAAGTATGGATGAAGAAGACCGAGCAGTTGCAGATAGGAGAGGTTGATCAGAGCAAGGAGGATGGTTGCCATATGGAAAGCCAAGTGTAAGGACTCCCAAAGACCTTAGCACACCTTGAGTTTATGAGGCTGGAGGATGAACTCAAAGGAGAAAGGATGGTTACTCTAGGCATACAGACAGGTCCTAGGATCATGCATATTGACATGAGGAGCAATGTTCAGTGATTAGTACCTTCAGATGCAGATATGTGGTCACCCTTTTCCATTGATGCCAAAGGGGGAGAGATGAAGACAAAGGGAGAGATGACGACAAAATGGGAGCACGCTCACAGGGGGAGCATGAGTTGTTGTCATCAATGACAAATGAGGAGATTGTTGATGAAATTGTCATTGATGCCAACATGGACTTGCAGTGGCCCCAAAGGATGTCATTGATGACACCATGTCCCACCTGCAGTGCCTTGGACCCCTCACTGAGTGGGTTTGTACCTTGCACTGCCTTGGATAAAAAATAAAAAATAAAAATTGATGTTTCTTTATCTTGTTTACTGAGGCAGCCACCATTGAATAAAGTCCCAAATTGTAGATATTGGCAGAAAATATGCCATCAACTGGTGATAACCCAGAATTGTAATATGAACCAACAGGCTAAAAACAGCCATTAAAGAGGAGGAAAATACCTGTGTAAAACTGGTTCAAAATTTCCACTAAGACAAGGAGGATTTAAGTGTTGATTTCATCATTTCCTGTAGCAGATTTGGGACAGAATTAATGGCTTTAGCAAAAATTCTGGGGAGCCAAATGACAATGCTCTGGTTAAGGTAAGGGTATTGCACAATAAGCATACTGAAGGTAATCCGTTAGTTGTTCCCTTTTGTTGAGACTTCTGTAAACTCAAGCTGGCTATTCATCACGTATGCTAGGTGACATCCATACCTCTTTTCAAGCAATCTGCGTACAGGAATGACAGTGGATGGTTTTCCATTAGTATGGCATCTCATAATTCAATTGGAGGGTTTTGAGGCTGCCTTGGATCTCAGAATGGGTTGTTTCTGTTGGCAATATAAGGGCGCATTCATGGTTAATATACTGATTGGAATGGTCAACTTCCATATCTGAACTCTCTCAATACACTGTTGCAGAGAATGTTGAAGTGATGACAACGCACTGGAAATATTGAGAAATAATACCCTGGAAAGCAGTGACATTGTTTGACTGTGCATCTAAACCCTCCATTCAAGATAGAATTGGGCAGACCCTTGTACAAGGTATATCACCATTTAAAGGAGCAAAAAGACACCCTACAAAACTAGTTAAAGGTCTGAGTATACACAGGTTTGTTGAATAAATTTGGGTCTGTTCTTGAGGCAATATTTTGTAAGAAAGAAAGACCTAGTGAAGATTTTCTTGCAGTGCATAATTAAAGTAGGCTTTATAAGCAGCAAAAATTCGCAGTGGTTGATTGAAGGCACTTTCTTGACAAGTATAATTGAGAAACCTATGCAAACTCTTGACATGAACAGATCCTTCATGAGCAGATCTTTGATGAGTGCAGCAAGGGAAGAGTAATACATGTCCATCTTTAGCCTTGATGATTGACCGTTAGATAATGAGCAGCATTTAATTAAGATGACTTGGCATGAGACTTGAGCAGTAGGTTGAATAGGTTGATGAGCAAGTTGATGACCGTTGTTGGTTCATAAGTGATTTGATACTTGATTAAGAGCACGTGTTTTGAGGTCAGATTTGAAGAAGTCTTTTGATGAACATATTCCTTGACAACTTGGCAGATGACCAGCAGTATTGATGAGCAACAAAGAGTGATAAACTGACAACATGGCATTTTGACACCTGCAGAAGTATGACAATGATACCTTTAGCAGAAGACATGATGATGAGATGACAAGTGGCATGGAAGTAGCAGACTCGACACATGTGGCTTCTTGAGCAGATTGACAAGCAAAGATTGACCATCAGTATTGAGCAAAGGTTGACCAGCAGAGTGATGAGCAATGTTGACCAACAGTAGTGATGAGCTGAGATTGATCAGCATGACCAGCAATGTCCATGAGCAGAGATTGACCAGCATTGTTGACAGGCAGTGATGAGTAGATTGACCAGAGATTGACAAGCAGTGTTGACCAGCAGAGTGATGAGCAGAGATTGATGTGCAGAGCAGAGGTTGGTCTTGCAGCAGAGCCATATGCTTGCTTGCAAGAATAATCTTGCACTTGAGGATTGGAATCCTCAAACCCTTCTTAGTTGGAGCTAAGAAAACCAGGTTGGGCCTTGTTTAAGAGTTGGTGCTCTATTTATCAGTTGGTGCAGATTCTAATCGAGAAGATTGTAGTCTTCCAGTGTAAATAAATAAAGATCAAATTACAAATATTCGTGTGTCATGTCTCTTGATGTGATGCTTATGATTTATGGTTGATGCATATGATTATGTGATTAATGCTTGATGATTAAAAGAAGGTAAAAATTTTATAATTGCTCTCACACTAATTCACCCCCCTCTCAGTGTGGCCATTGTGTAAAACAAGTATTGTTGGCATGCCGCCCGAGATTATTTTGGGCACTATTCATGGCACTTTTATTATGTGTGATCATTATAAACTTCATTTCCCCATTGGGGGGAAATTGATTAAAATGGGCAAAATAAAAGTTTGTAAATCAAGTTGTATCATTAAAAATATGTAAAGGGCGGGCCTCCTAATGATCTCCCCATGTCCCTTAAGTGTCAAACTTGCAAAAAGAATGATTTATCATGTTGTAAAAATGGGCATTATGGGGTAATTCGATGCCCTCAATTGTATTTGTTTACTTGATCCATGTGAGTGATTATAATTTCTACCGTTGATTATCATCATTGTATCTTTTAACCTCAACCATTGATTAAAAAGTTCATTAGGGATTTGGTCTCTCTCAAAACAATTAAAGAGAGAAGACCCCTCATTGTATCCCATTAGGAAATTTGTCTCTTGGCTTTTCGAATAGAGAAAATCATTTGCAAAAAATTTCTTGGGTCTCTTATGTGGAATGTTCTTGATTCATGATTGCACTATCTTAAACTATGAACTCTTGAGGAATCTATCGGTGAATATTTTGGGCATGCATTCATTGTGATCTTATATGACAGGGTAGCGATTTGGAGAAGGGCATCATTGTCAAAGACGTGGTTCTTCTTTCTTCTCGTGGTTTTGACAAGGAATTGTCCATTGTGCATTTTGTCAATTGATATGCTCTCTTACTTTGTCATTATCGTAATTCCTTCATGTGCACGAATTGAGCTATATTGTTTGCTTGTGCAAGACAGGGAGGTGCATTGGTCATTTGGAGCGACTTAGTTAAAGGTTGGATCTTCACTGTGTTATCACATATATAGTAGTCGGGCTACCATATTCTATTTTTCAGATTCAATACATTTTTTCAGTCAGCTCCCCTACATATGAGATGTTGAGATGAGCATTTATGTTGGATCATTATGTATTCAATGGACTATAGCACTCTCCCATGCCAGGACTGAGTCTCAGGACACTCAGATCTGAGGAATGATGTAGCCATTTAGCCATGTGCAGAGCAGTTAGCAGTGCCCAGATTTGCATCAGTATTTTGTCAGATGTTGTTTCAGATGGATTATTTACATGCTTGTGACTCGGCTTATATTATATTGTGTTATGGTTATCATTGCTCTTATACTCATTTTTGTGACATGTATTGGCATTTAGTGTCCTGACCTGGCGGTCATATAAATATGTGGACTTGGATGTATTTATATTATGTATTTATGTCCCTACTCAAACCTGGAAGCTCTTGGTCTATACTCATTGGTTTTACCCTCCTTAGGAAGAATAGAGGTAGTCATTCCCACCATACTTTGGCTTGCTAGTGTTGGTTTCATCATTCATTGTCTCCACCCATCCATTACCTTCCAGTTGTGTTTTAGCCCGACTTACTACTTGACTTGTGGCATGGAGGACATTTCCCCGCTAGAGCCTTTGTTGAACAAGCCTCCCTATTTATTTGTGTATCGGCTCTGAGTTGCCTAGGATGTTTATGCTTACCTGAAACAAGTAGCGCTGCCATCAATACAATGTATTTGGAAATGAAATGAATATCTTATAAAAAGCCCATTCATGAAAAGTAGTGGTTTTCAACATACGTGAATGCAAGGCTAGCCTAATGAAATTGTCTCTGAAAAAAGATTGCAATGAAATATCTTAAAACATTCATGAAAAGTAGTGTTTTTCAACATACATGAATGCATAAAGCCTAAATGATAAAAGTCCGTATAAAAAATACGTAAGCAATGGTTCCTAAAAGTTATATCCAAAGATTGCTGGCCTTACTTGTTTCTCAAGACCTACAGACATATTAGAGAAAGGTTCTCATGGAAGGGCCTCAAGATAACATGTGAGGGAGTGCAGCTTATGCCAACAAAACAAAATAGAGCACATCCACTCGGCTGGTTTACTACATCCCTTACCTATTCCCGAGCAGAAATGGGAGAGCATTTCTATGGACTTCATTACTGGACTGCCCAAGGTCCAAGGCAAAGACTGCTTGTACGTAGTAGTGGACAGATTAACTAAGTTTGCTCACTTCTTTGTCATATCATCAGATTATTCTGCAGCACAGGTAGCAGAACTATTTTTCAGAGAGGTATTTAGACTCCATGGGTTACCCAAGACCATTGTCAGTGACAGGGACAGCAAATTCACAGGAGCCTTTTGGCAAGAGCTTTTTCGGTTAGTGGGAACCGAGTTAGCCACGAGCACAAGTTATCATCCGCAGAGTGATGGGAAGACAGAGATTGTTAATAAATGGATTGAGGGATACTTGAGAAATTACGTATCAGGTAAGCAGAGGACATGGATCAAATGGTTACACTTGGGTGAACATTGTTACAAAACCACCTACCATATGACCATTAGGATGACCCCTTTCCGAGCCCTGTATGGGCATGATGCTTCCACTTTCGCAGACCGGATATTTGGCGATACTAGGGCCCCCAAGGCCAAGGAGTGGATTCAGGAGGGTCAAGATATCCTCAAGATACTCAGGGAGAACATACAGGCTGCTCAGAATCAACAGAAGATATATGCAGACAGGCACAGACTTGAGCGCAGTTTTGAGGTGGGAGACTTCGTTTATTTATGCCTCCAGCCTTACCGACAGTCATCTCTTAAAAAGAAAGGAGCAGAAAAACTCCAACCTCGTTTCTATGGTCCATACAAGATAATTCAGAAGGTCGGAGAGGTAGCATATGAGCTAGAACTACCCCCAGAGAGCAAGATTCACAACGCATTTCATGTCTCCAATCTCAAGAATGTGGTTTGTCAACAGATTGTTACATCTTCCGAGCTGCCTCCCCTTGATGACGAGGGGCAATTGGTTCTAATTCCGGAGCGCATCCTAGAGGTGCGAGAGCTGAAACTAAGGAACAGAATCATCAGAGATTACCTGGTTCAGCGGAAAGATCTGCCTATAGAGGAGGCTACTTGGGAGGCGGAACAGGTATTACAGCACCCAGCTTTACAGTTGCTTGAGGACAAGCAAATTCGAGCGGGGAGGACTGTAATGTCCTCTTCTGCTTAGGCATTGAGGACCAACCCGCTAACCTATGTGATTCCTATAGATTCGAGCGGATACTGACAGTCAAGGAATCAGCCGAAGACTGATGCCATATATAGAAGATCTAGGGCATCAATATTATATCACCATTGGGTCAAAGAGGGCCACTAGAGCCAAAGGCCACCTGCATGCATGACATCAGGGCATTATTTAATGATGCATGCACCCGATTAAGTCTCCATGCGCATGCATACAAGTCAACTGCAAATTAGAAGATAAAGTGACCTAATTAGGTCAAAAGTTAGGGTTTTCGCAGTTGAGAGTTATAAAAGAAAGATAAAGTGAATGGAGAAGTCACTTATGTGATAATTGATTTGTGGAGTCGAATTGGAGAGCTCGGCAAGCTAAGTTGGGGTTGAGCGCATGCTCAACTTACTAGTGTATTTCGGGAGCAAAATCTATCTGCCCTAGTTCATCATCAGGTTGGATCATTCAAGTTCAGCACTAGTTCATCATCACGTTACATTCAGCAATTATTCCGGGAGGTTGATTATTCATCCAGCCAGAGGGTCTCACCGTCACACCGTGTCACCGTGATTAGAGACAAAGCAATTCGTTTTCCTACCTACAGGGTTCAGAATTTCCGCATGCTGCTTCCATCATCATCAGAGGGGTATTATAACCCTGGTGCACATCATCCGGGCTTCCAACAGCAGCTTATTTATTATTCTGGAGCTTATATAGTTTGAAAAGAGGGCGCATTCACCTGTGGAGGACGATTTGGTGTATCTCCTTATTCCTCCAGCAGAATCCTTGCATGCTGGGACCAGTCTCTTCACCATCAGCTGATCTATATACTAGTATGTACATGCATTGATTTCTCCTATTTTATAGCATCTCATTATTTTTCTAGGGCACATATTTGCATGCATGCAAAGTTCGGGGTTTGCTTTCCTATTTGATTAAGGAGTAAGTCTATTTGCCATCTACAGTATACACATAAACAAGAAAATATCAATTTGGGATATTACACAGCAGATAGATGTCAAGATGAGTCATATTATTTGGTATCTGGTCATTTTCAGGTTATTATTGTGTCTATTGGATATTATGGATGATCTGGCAGAGACCTGGAGAGGGTATGAGTATATACCTTAGATGGATTTGGACTCTCTGAGTCCAGTGAGACAGCTTGTTTTCAGTTCTGGCCACTTACAGAGATGATCAGGCTCATTTTACCCTTATGGTGCAGTTTTGCTTCTCCAGATGATGTGTCTGAGCAGGGAGATGATTTTGTTGGATCTCCTAGGGCACTGTATGGGGCATAGGGGGTCCATCCAATTGATTGCACCATAGTACCCCCCTCCCATATAGCCTGGTGGGCTCAGTTGGATAACCCAGGCACCCTAGGAGGCTGTTTTTGGCATATCACGTTTCACAAGGCAGATTAAAAATTAATTAGATGGCTACGAAAGAATTCGATTTGGGCTACTGAGGCAAGGAAATGGCATGGGATGAGTTCTGATGATGAGAGTGATGTCTTCCTCCCCTTCTCCAGCAGTTGCAGCACTTGGATGGGCCCACATCTATATGTCAGGCATTTTATATTATTTTTTGGAGCTTTTGGAAGCTCACGATTTCCTCAAGGAGGCACAATTTCACAGTTTAAAAATTATTATATTTTTATTGTGCCATGGGGACACCCAAAGGGAGTTAGTTAACACTCCATGGACCCACCATGTGCTTCATTTATTTCTTGTTGAGTGGGATCCCCTTTCTTTGGGTCATTTGGTTCACTTTTATATTATATTGTTATATTGATCCATGTATTGTATGTTGAGCTCATCTCAACCATTGATTAAACATTTGTATCTTCTAATCTTAGCCACTCATTTGAAAAGTGGTTATGATTTTGGTTCTCTCATTCCTATTTAAAGGAGAGAGCTTCTCATTTGTAAGGGGTCTTTGGCTCTTGGATCTGAATAATAGAAAAACTTTTCTTGTGGAAATTCTTGGATCTCCTTTGCATCTGGTGTTCTTAGATGGTGATTGGAAAGTCTTTTGCTTCCTAGCATTCGGGAAATTTTTGTGAGATTCATATATTTTTCGAGAATCATTGTCTTGTCTATAGGAGGGTGACTTTAGCTTGGGCGTTTTTGCAGGGGCTCCTCAACTCACTTGGATTGGCTTCGCTCGTTAGCCTCTTTTTCCTGCATTCTGAATTTTTCTTGGTAACTCAGGTACTTTGACATTGTCATATCTTCCTTCGAGTCTAACCATCGGTACTAGATAACCCCAATCCCGTTCCCACCTCTTCTGCATTGGTCACATTTCCCAAGGCAGTTGATATCTTCACCTGTTGCTAGTACCTTAACCCCAGATCTAGTATTCACCTCATAGGTCACCTATGTCCCAACTTTGATCAAACCTAAAACTTCCTAAGCCCTAATCCAAAGTCTTGGTCCACCTAGTGACGTCATCCATAGATCTAGGGTTTCCACTTACCTTACACCTTACGTACCTCAAGTCCATTTGATCTGATCTGGTGTCTAGGTCTAATCTCTCCTGTCGGGAGTAGATCTAGGTCTCCCCCATTGTTGTCTTGGGCTAAGATAACATAAAGAAAAGACTGCCTCGATTGGCGTGACAACCATCCATTTGGGAGTCGAGGCAATCTGGGTTCCACCTCCTTAGTTGCTTGTCCCTCTACCATCCATCCTGGATCCACCTCACATAGGCAACTACAAGGTTGGTGATAACATATTGGCGTCGTTGCCAGGGAGGTAGAGGCCTACCCTGGTTCGACATACCTCACATTTCCCTGCGACATATCTCTTTTTGGTGAATTACTTAAGTGGTTCACCTGGCGAATCCACCCCGCGACTCTACTGAGGACCGCACCCAAAGTATTAATCATAAGTTCTAAATTCATGTCTCACATTGGAGAGAGTGATTTAGAAAACAATATGATGATGAAAATGATGATTGAAATGAGCAAACTGATACAAAGTTTATACGGTTTGGTTTTAAATCAGCACAAACAAAACACAAGACGTGATGAACATGTCCATAAGCTTTCTCAGAGAGTGTATACCAATGATTGCCCTCAGACTATGTCAGCTAAGACACTTTCAGCTAATCAGGTCGTGACAAGGTCTCAAGCAAGAAATAACATAAGGAATCTAAAAAAATAATAAGCTTGTCACAAGAAAGGATTCTCCTGAATAAAAGAATACCACTAATAAGAACCTCTCACAACCATCAAATGTTCCTCGTAGGGGCATCCTGAAGAAGAATGAGTAGCCTTTGAGGATGCCATCTCAAGAAACCAGGAAGGAAATAAACCCAGACTTGGCTAAGCCTCAACATAAAGAAATAATGTAGAGAAAGCAAGTAAACCTCCCTGGCAATGGAGTTCCCCCTGTGATACAAGGTAGTCTGAATACAAACATACTGGGAAAACTTTTCGGAACTTCAGTCATGATGTCTTTGAAAGAGCTCGTAGCTATCCCTTCTGTTAGAACTCAGATAATGCAATTGTTGGGATTAAAGACAAATGACAAAGACCAAGGGAAGCCTTGTAATTTAAAGGTTGACTTGAGCCAAATCGTTTCTAAACCAAATATCCCTGTCCCTCTTAATGAATTACTGAAGGTCCCATCCTTGTTTAACCAAGCTACTCAATTTCTAGGGATCAAACCTAAGATTAGAGCTCTTGAGAAATCAGCATTTAAGAAAGAACCCCCTATAATGATCCAAAGTGTGACCATTAATGGTGGTGGTCATCCCCTGTTCTACATAGCTGTAGAAATAAACCAACTGATTCTTCACAACTGCATGCTAGATTCAGGAGCAGAGGTTAATGTCATGCCACTTAGGGTAATGGAACAACTAGAGCTAAGGCCATCTCGACAGTTTAATAACGTATGTGGAATGGACTCTCGACTTTTTAAGTCTGAAGGAGTAATTGAAAATTTAAATATGAAGCTAGCAGCATACCCAGAGATTGAAATAAACATGAACGTTTTAGTTTTAGACATACCAGACACATGGGAATGTTGTTGTCTAGAGAGTCGGTTGCTAAGCTAAGAGGAAGCATCCAAATCGACCTTTCATATGCCACTATCCCTATTGGAGAAAATGCATCCTAAAAATTAGTGAATGAAGAGCCTATGACTAAACATGTGGAAACACCTGAACACCTTTTTGAGGAAGCCATGCGGCCTACAGAGGAGGTTGGAAACTATATGGTGATGGCAAACTATTGGGAAAAGCCTCGACAACGTCCTTTTCCTCCCATCCAAGTATGGAAGATGCATTTTGATGGAGCTAAGTCTAGGCATAGTGCTGGAGCAGGAATCGTCCTTATTTCCCCTCTAGAGAAGAAAAGTTGGTGATAACAGACCGGATCTTCACCAATTTGGAATTACTTCGTAAGAGCATCATAATCTTGGCATTTTCCAAGTCACAGGTACGTTTTGCTTTGAGTCTCTAGTTTTAATTTCCAATCCACCCTGCAAATTAAATAAAATAAAAAACCTAATCTTAAAACCCTCAAATTTTAGATCTGTAGGTTCTGGTTTGCAGCTAGCAATAAAACTTTAAACCCACTTTAGAAATAAATTAAAACCCCTAAGTTTAAATTTTCATGATGATCGGACTCCATTTTCCCACTTTAAGCACCGGTCTATCTTAGGTAGGGTCGCCCTCCTTGAGTAAAGTGATTATATTTTGAAACCGCAAATTGGGTATTGCTAGAATCACCTTCAATCACTATATCTACTACCTAGCAATTAATTACCCTACCTAATTTGATTTAATTTCACACTTTTCCCTTGGATTGAATTTTCATAGCTAAACCCTAGGGAAAAATTTGGGGCTTTTTAGAACTTGATCCACTCTCTAATTAAACATAAGAACTAAGGGATTTCATCAAAATAACTTCACTAATCCTCTTAGATTATCCATTTCTCAAGTTATCTTGGTTGTAGAGATGCCCCCTTGACTTGGCTTTTAGCTTAGTCTAAAGTGTCGATATCCTTGACCGTTGTGACAACTGGAACTCTTTCAGAGGTCTAGGGTATCGTAGGTCACAACTTTGGTCGTCTTTCCTCTACCAACCTGAATCGGATCTACCTTAAGGGGCAACTACAAGATTTGTGATAACAGTGTCTAAAATTCTTCTTTTTTCTTTATATGGGCATGGTGGCCCTTATTTTTAAGTGTTTGTCACAACTGACATGATCAATCAATATACTCAAATGACCAATGTAGCATGTTATCACATACATAGTAGTTGGGCTACCATGATAATACAGAGCAGTTTGTCCTAGATCTGAGCCAATCCTTCATTGAGATGAGCCTACATTTTTCGCAATGATGATCAGTGGCTGAGTACTTACAAAGACATCCAAAGTTTCAAAGCAGTATCATTGGTTTTCCCTTGTCACTTTTGAGCCTTCATGATGCTTGAGAGACATTTGTTAGACCATTGGTTCACTTTAGCAATGTAGTAAAGCAAGTAGCTGATGTATTTTCCTTGCCCCAAACTATGAGAGGCATGTCAAATCCAGATACTGAGAAGACTAAGCAGGTATATGGCATGAGGTTTGTGTTATATTGTCTTTCCTGATTATCTTAGAGATGTGGTTGTTCATATGTGGTAGTAGCATGGTAGTTCTGTGTCTTGTATTTCTATTTGGACTAACAATGAAATCGTTAAATAGTGTGGTGTTAAAACTTAGGTTGTTGGCCCTAGGAAAGTAGGGTAGAATTCGACCAGAATTCTGCTCGGGTAGATGAAGATTCCAGTCGCGCAACAAAGGAAGCTGCGACGAAATGAACCGCGATAGAAGAAGAATAAAGCAATTAAAAAGAAAAGTTTGACTGATCGTGGGATAAGAGTTGGTTAGATTAAAGCACGCTTTTGGTAATAAAGCATAAATGTATTTTGGGTCAATAGTGCCTATTTTCAGTTGTAATTGAATGACCAGAATAGAAATGACAGCTTATTGGCTAACAAAAAAAGAGTCGGTTGGATTAAGACGTGTAAAAGATTATAAAGAGAGAACCCAAGCGGTGTGTGGGGGTGGTTGATTGTCAGGTTGTTCATCGTCGTCGTCGTTATTGTTGGTCTAGGTTGAGAGAGAAGAGAGTTGCTTAGTTCTAGTGGTGACCTATGCTTATATGTACTAGTGTTTTAACTTGTGTTATGACTAATCAAAGGATGTGATGTTGAAGACTGTTGCTCATGCCATGCTCATACAAATAGTATACCTTAGTGCTTTGATGGCTCCATGTCACTTGTCCCCATCCATGCAGTTCATCCATTGTCAAATGATTATCCCATGACTTAAACTAATTGAGACTTGTGAGATTGAAGATCTTTTCCCCATTGTGGCCCCTATGTATGATGGACTCCATGTTGTTATGTGTCTCTGGCTATGAAGTATGTGGCCTATGTTAGAATTGTTGTGCCATTTAGTTCATCAAGCAATGAGTCCAAATTATTGATGTAGTGAATAGGAATGAATTATACAAACTAAACAAATCAAATCTCACAGGAAACAACAAGTATAGCTCAAAGAATTACCGTATTATCTTCATTACATAATCCGGTGTTACAATAGTGTTACATAAGAAAGAATTCGTATCATTAGGGATGAATTTGAATCTACTAACTGGATGTGACTGTATCTGACTGCATGGCTAACTAAAGATGTCTAAATCACTATCGAAGTCCAAGTGGTTAACTCCAGATGTCTAACTAAGTCACACAATCAGTTATAATCAGTTAACTCAGTCTAACTGAAGTGGTAGGTGAGAAAAAGCACCTTATCCATATGCAGCCATGCATAACTGGCACTAACTGAACTGAAAGTAATTGAAGAATAACTAAGCTTAACTAGTTCCAACTCCAACTGATTGAAGGAGGTTGGTGTCAGGACTCCCAATGGCTCCTAAAATGTAGGGATTGGCCTAGGAGGCGCCTAAGCTAATGCATGCAAGTGCAGTCAGTGGCAGTTAGCCTCTATCGATGTTCCCCACACTTTATTAACTGGTACATGTGGACCCAATGGTACTAGTGGACCCAAATAATTAAATAAAACTCCTAAGTTAGGCTAAGATAATCTAATAGACAATTTGGTCAAGGGAGGATTATAAATCCTAACAGCCTAGCCAGTGTAGCTGGGTTCATAGAGTAGTTCTCCTTTAGTTCTCGAAACAAGTGCTCCACCATAACAATGTTGCTAAACACTAAAGCATCGAAACGCATAAAAGCTATATCTAAAGGATGCAAAAGTATAAATGTTTAAAAGGTAGTCAATGGCCAAGGGGTTGAGCACTCATTCTTTGTATAATGTAAGGCTCATCTGCCTCCACAGGGGCAGCAGGGAGAGGAAAACCCGTCGGGGCTATGGACTGCTCATTGGCAACAGGTCTAGGCCTTAGTCATTTACTGGAGCCCAAAAGGCTTTCCAGGGCACCTGCTCTTGTAGGCTAGCTACTATCTCTTGTGAAATGTGAAGTGTATTGAAAAGGTTAATGGTCAAAGGATGAGCACTCATTCTTTGTATAGTGTTCGGCTCATTTTCCCCACAGGGCAACATGGTGGGACTAGCCTGCAAAGGCTGTGTATTTGTCAGTACTGGAGCCCAAAAGGCTTCCAAGGCACCTGCCTTTGAAGGTTGACCTATGTTGTAAATAAGTGCAAAGGAAAACTTGGTAGAGTCTAAGGGAAGCATATCGAAATACTTTATCCATCTGTGAGACACCTCCATCCCCTATTGCTATCTGTCACACATATGTCACCTAAGTTGAATGTACTGTTTGTCATTCAAATAGATCACTTAGTCAAAGTCAGTGAAAAGTCATTCCCCTTTTCCTTCACCTTGTTCTTCCATCCTCATCCATCAGTAGTACATTGTTTACCCTTTGTAAGTATGGCATGAACAAGTAGACTTCCTGAAGGTCCTGATATTTTTTAGAATCATAGGTATATCTTTTATTATTATTATTATTATTATTGTCACCATGATTATGAATAACATTGATGTAAGCTTGGTTTTGATATACACCATTGGAGCATTTCTTACCCTGGATGCTTACAGGATCATACTGATGCAGTAACTCGCCTTTAGTTTGTGTACTTTGACCTAGTCAACCCAGTTGACCAAGTCAAGCACAGTTCCCAAGGCAGTAGCTCAGAAAAAAACATGGTCTATATTTGTTACAAACATGCCGAAGACCAATACTGCAGTTCAATTTTGAGAGTTTGGCCCCAAATCTCCAGATCAGTGATTATTATCACTTTATTATTGGCCAAACGATCAAATTTTATTATAGATGGCAGTATTTTGGGTTCTCCTCTATGTTGCACGGGAACCGCTCCCAGACTTCAGGGAACTCGTTCCACAAGTTCCCGCGTTCCATGGAGCTTAGGAATGGGTACGAAACGTTCCAAAACCTGTGGGAACGGTACCGGGAGCTTCGAAACTTCTTGGGAACATGGAACTGTCAAATCTGGGAACGTGGGGACTTGTCCTTTCGCGTTCCGTCTTCTGGGAGCTTCCACACGCTCCTCGTTAAGCAGGAACGGCTGGCCGTTCCCGATTAGATGGACCCTAATCTTCTGGTGAATTGACCATTCAGCCAATGCAAATGACTCCCACCAACATTAATCTCTCCCGCCAAGGTTAACCCTCCGCTAATCTGCAAAAAAAACTATAAAGGAAATGCCTAGTTGTTGTTAAATCCATTCTGCATGTCTTCTTGAGGTTCCGGTTAAGTGTTCACTGGTTCAGTGCCTTCGCCTGAGTGTTCAACTTTGCCTGAGCATTCGTTGTTCAACTTGAGCATAAACTATTCATTGTGGCTGTGAGAGAGCAGAGAGAGCGGAGTGTGGCTGTGAGAGCGAAGTGTGGTTGTGGGTGTGAGCCAAGCCGCATGTGAAAACAGTTCAGAGCGGACGCTTGCCCCTTTGCTTTGGACGTCAGCCTCAGCCCTCCACAGCGTCGAGGCATAGAAATCGGCCGACAGAGAATCGTGGGCAGGCAGTCGGTTTAGAAATCGGCCGACAGAGAATCAAACACAGAAATCCTGGACGGTGGGCAAACAAAGAAATCGTGGGCGATGGGTAGAGTCGCGCATCCTCCAATTTTCAACCGGCACACAGTTGCAGACGGCACGGCACACAGTCGCAGGTAAACAGTAATATACATTATAAAGTTTAAACTATAGTTAAAATTTCATTTTAATTTTTAAGTTTTTAAATTTTAACAAAAGTCTAATTTTAATTTTTAATTTTTCAATTTATTTATAATTTTATACTATAGTTTATGGTTTATTAACTTTATTTTAATTTAATATGGTTTACGGTTTAAACTTTATTTTAATTTAGTATGGTTTCTAGTTTATTTAAAATTTTAATATGGTTTATCAATTATATTTTATAATTTATAATTGTGGTTTATTTAAATTATTTTAATTTAGTTTATGGTTTATTTTTAATTTAGTTTAGTTTATTTTAATTTTATATGGTTTTATTTTATTTTATAATATATATGGTTTATAGTTCTAGGATTTAGTTTATAGTTTATAGCATATACTATAGTTTATTTTAATTTTAAGTTTTAACTAATGGTTTAAACTTTATATGGTTTATGGTTTATAAAATTTTAAATTATATAACTTGTTTTATTTTGCCATTGTTTATTAAATTATTTTTAAACTTATAAAATTTATTGTTAAATTATTTTTAAAGTTTTAAAATTATTTTTAATGTTTTAAAATTTATTGTTAATTTATTTTTTAATTTTTTAAATTTCAATAGCGCATAAATTTCAATGGCCTATGGTTTATTTAAATATTTTTAAAGTTCTAAATTTTATTATTAATTTATTTTAAAGTTTCTTTTTAATTTCTGAAATTTTAATTTTCAATTTATGATTTTAATTTTTATAAAGTATTCAATTATGTTTTTAACTTTTTTTTTTTTTTATTAAGTGAATGGTTATAAACCTAAAAATTAATAATTATCAAATTATGTTTTTAACTTTTTTAATTTTTTTATTAAAGTGAATGGTAATGTATATGGCTGCATTTAATTTTTATGAATGAATCAATTGCATGATAACAATTGTAATTTATTTTTATAATTAGTTATATCAATCACAATATTAATTAGCTATTTTAATTTATTATTTTTATTATGTCAATTGCATTTTTTTAATGTATGTTTTTTTTTTCTATAACTTATTAAGTTATTACAATTTTAAATTTTGAGTATATATAAAAAATCAAAATAATATAATTTAATGACACATTGAATCATTTTAATTTTAAGTTTTTATTAAATATTCAAAGAAGCAAAGATACAATACAATCATTATATCATATAACTTTATAAGCTATATATCTAGCTTAGTTACAATTAAGTTTAGAAATTATGTTTCTATTACCATTTATGTTCAATCTCCAATGTCAAGTTTCACTTTACATTGTTACAACTTTACTTTCATTCAAATTCCATATTAATTAAAATTTTAAAGTTTCACTTTACAACTTTACTTTCATAAATCTTTCAATCAAATTCCATATTTAATTAAAATTTTAAAACAAATGACACTTTTAAAGTTTTTAAATTAAACTATATTTAATATTAGTATGTAGGTATGATTTATGATTTTATAAGTTTGTGTTCATTGATCATTGATAATTTATGTCAATTTGGCATGTATAAATGAACACACTTTTCAATAAATAAATTATAAATCAGATTAATTTTCAATTTGTTTTAAGTTTTAACTATGCACATTTGTCATCAAACTAAATTTTAAACATGCTATGTTGTGTACTATTCAGGCAAGTCATGGAGAGTGGGAACATACCATCTAGTGAGCAAGACACTAATTCTACTCCAAGTCCAGTTGAAAGCTCAAGCCCAAGCCAAAGAACAGACCCCAAGAAACCCTTGTTAAAATTTGTGAAGAAAATTACTCAAAATAAGAAAAAGAATAGAGGGGGTTGTGAAGAATGGATGTGCATGTTGTGCAATCATGTGTTTAAGGGGAGCTATACTAGAGTGTGGCATCATCTTTTGTGCATAGCTGGTGATGGGGTTAAGGGTTGTACATGTAATGTTGAAAAAAAAATGGAGTTGACCAAGCTTCACATGGCTGCCACAAGTGTCTGTGAAACTGACTTAAACAATGATCGTCCTTTTAAGATACCTAGGGTTTTATCATCCTCCAATGATGTCCAAGTTTCAATGAATCAAAGTCAACTAAACCAAGTTGAGTCTCAAGCTGGTTCTACTCCTGAGAGGAACAAATCTGCTAGTGCTGCTGCTGTTGAACAAATTCATAAAATCTACAATGTTGTACATAGGGATGAGGCTGACGATGCTGTCGCTGATTTTTTCATGGCAAATGGGATTTCATTTAATGCCACCCGTTCACCATATTACAAGGAAATGGTGAAAAAAATCTTAGCTTTTGGGCAAGGATATACACCCCCAGGTTACAACAAAATGAGGACATCATTGTTAGACAAGGGGATGACAAGAATGCAAGGGCGTATGGTGAACCTCAAACAAACATGGACTTCTTCAGGGTGTTCAATAGTCATGGACGGTTGGACAGACATTCAACATAGGCCATTGTTGAATATTATTGTTACATCTCCTGCAGGGCCCTACTTCTTAAGAGCAATTGATTGTAGTGGAAAATTGAAAGATGCTACTTTCATGTTTGAAATGTTGAAGGATGCAATTGATGAGATTGGTCCTTCAAATGTTGTACACATTATCACAGATGCAGCACCTGTTTGCAAAGCAACTGGATTGATGGTCCAAAGCCGATACAAGCATACCTTTTGGACTCCTTGTTGTGTACATGCTCTTAACAATGTCCTCAAAGACATTGGTAAAATATCCTGGATTTCAAAAATCATTTTAGAGGCAAGAGAGGCGCAAATGTTCATTTGCAACCACCATGCCTCATTGGCAAATCTATAGGATGAAATCAAGGAAACAATTTTTGAAGCCTGCAGAAACAAGGTATGCAACATACTTCATTCTTCTTGAGCATATGGTTGAGGTGTATGCACCCTTACAAGCCACTGTCGTTGCAGAAGAGTGAAATTCATGGTCCGAGTCTAAATCAACTCAAGCAAAGAAGATAAAAGATATGCTTCTTAATGAGGATTGGTGGTGTGAGTGTAAGTATATTGTTTCTTTTACATCTCCAATTGTGGAGCTGATTAGGTATGCAGATTCTGATTCCCCTAATCTTGGGGAAATATATGAATGCATGGATTGTATGGTAGGAAAGGTAAGGAATGTAATTCGTCAGAGAAACCCTTCTTTGGAATTTTTCCAAGAAATCCATAAGATAATAGAGAAGAGATGGAACAAACTCAATACCTCTCTTCACATGGCTGCATATGCCCTTAATCCAAAGTGGTATATGGAGAGACCAAACAGAGTTCTACCCATTGATGATGAAGAGGTAAAAAGTGGCTTTCTTGATGCCATAAACAAGATGTATACCCCAGATGAAGCAAATGTGTTGCGTGCGCAATTTATTGATTTTGAAACCTTAAGTCCTTCATTCACTCAAGATGCAATGCGGGACATCAAGATTTATGCACAAAAGAATCCCATAGGATAGTGGAGAATGTATGGGGGGAATGTCCAAGAGCTTCGACAACTTGTTGCACGCTTGCTATCTCAAATTTCCAGTTCATCAACAGCTGAAAGGAATTGGTCTACTTATAGTTTCATCCACTCTGTTAAAAGGAATAGACTTACTTCTAAGAGAGCAGAGAAACTGGTTTATGTGCACAGTAGTCTTCGACTTTTTTCCAGAAAGCTACCTGAGTATTTAGAGGGCCCTGCAGTACGGTGGGATGTGGATGTTGAAGATGTTGCTCAAATTGATGATGATGATAATGATAATCCTCCACCAAATGCAGGTTTGGTTGGCATACCCTTAGATGACATTGCATCTATTGTTGGTGATGATGATGATGGTGGTGGTGGTGACCATAGAGGTGCAATGCCTAGTGAGGCTCAAGCTTATATGGATATCCTTATTGTTGAAGATCATACTTTATGATCATCTTCATTGTAACTATGATACATTTTGGGCCTTGGCCTTTGGGCACTTTTGGACTATGTAGTACTTAGGCATTTG
>LPNX010935204.1:0-83664 GCA_001517045.1 Pseudotsuga menziesii | reverse complement strand
CAAGAGACTCTCTTTGGGGTTTACAATAAACTGGAAAAATATGAAAGAGAGGGTTGAGGGTTTGAACCCCTTTTGAAGCGGTGGAAGTTTGAAGAGATCTTAGGCCTATTCGGGCATCAAATCTCCTTCAAAATGTGCATAACCTGTCATAAACCAGCGAGCTATTCTTCGCTGGAAATCATAGAAAAAACACTAAAAACTGTTGTTAAAATATTAGTACAAGATTTACAAATTTACATAAAAAATATGAGTGAAAAATATTGCAGAAATGAGCGATTTAAAGGGCTGGAAACTATTATGCAGACTGAATGACAGACAAATATTTATTACAACTTTGAGCGCTTCGCGTTCTGATCACAATTGCTTGATCTCAGACGAGGGATACCACGATTAAGCTCAAAGTTTAGATAAATATAGGCTGGAAATTATACAAATGCAATATTCAAAATAACTGTAAGAATCGGAGGATAAATATCGAAGAAACTTAGCTAAACAGTGTTTAAACAATGGAAATGTAAGCCCTAACTAATATATAAGAGGTTAGGGCCCTAAAACAACGGTTACATTCACTATACAGTGAAATAAACCCCTCTTTAGGAAGGCCGAAAGTAGATGGTCGAATTTAAAACTTTGTCGGAATGATATTTGGAGAGATCTCCTTGCTTGGACAACCTGCAAATAAATCTTATGCCTGCAAAATTAATGATCCTAGTGATGAATACCTAACAGTTCCTGCAAAATACTTTGTAAGAAATGTCAAATCATTCATAAGAAAGAATAAAAACACTTTTATTCTTTAATCTCTCCACAAAACACTTTGTGGAGAGCTAACTAGAAAAATATAATAAATGCAAACAAGACAAATACAAGGTTACCTTACAAAGATTCGGATCATGAAAGAGCTTGCAGCATAGTATCCCTCCAAAGAAATTTTGATTTAATGGCCCAACTTGGGCAAATCTTCAATACAAAGTATAGCAAGAGAATATGAGAGCAAGAAATTTCCGGCAGCATAACAATAGTATATGAGATCATGATTAATGAGGGAGTGATACCCTCATTAAATAGTTGAGACAATCCCCAACTCCTTGAAGATAAATGGTTGAGATTAGATCTAGATCTAGCGTTTAATCCCCACCACTAGATCTAGGTATTTGGCTTTCTATTCCTCTCCATTAATCTCCACCTTTAGATTAATTTTTAATCAATGGGTGAGAAGCTTAATCCATGTCCAAGTATTCTCCATCTTTAGATCTAGGCCTTTGGATAAATATCCACCATTAGATGAGCTTTTAGGTATTTGGCAAAAATCAAGTAGGCCCACTTAGGCTAGGCGCCCTCCTCTAAAATGGTGAAAGTCTCCAAATTTGGCGCCCTCCAAAATAGCCAGCGCTCTTCTAAATAGTGGTAGCACCCTTCCTTTAAATGTTGGAGAGTCTCCATTATGTAGCTAGCGCTCCTCTTAAATGGTGGAGTCTCCAAATTAGTGTGGATGTCCTCTTATATATGGCGGCCTCCTTTAAAACGCGCCCCTCCAAAAATAGCTAGCGACTCCTTTACACATGGGCGTCCTCCTTTAAATGGTTAGTGCCTCACTAAATTTGGTGGCGCCTTTAAACTAGCGCCCCTCCATTATGAAGTAGCGCCCTTACTATATGCATGCGTGGGTCCCTTTAATATTAGCGTGGGCCCTTTCAATGGTGACGCCTCCAAATCTAGCGCCCCTCTTCATAATGAATAGCGCCCACCAATTTAAATGACGTCTCTCTTAACACTAGCGCTCCACTATATAATATAGTGCTTCCAAATTTGGCCCCTTTTTAAGTGACGCCCTCCTTTATGGTGGTTTTAACCCACGTTTTGGTGAAGATCTTCACTTAGACTTGGCTCCTCTTTAGCATATAGCGCCCCACTATATATGGTAGGGGTTTTTACATTGATGCCCACCTTTTGACTTAGGGTTTATCCATTTATCTTAGCTTTGACTTTAGTCATTAGCTCCATTACTAAAATTTAACCTTAGACTTAGGCTAAAATTAATTCACCTCATATTAAAATTCTCAATTTAATTTTTTTAAATTTTTCCCAATTTGACTTAGGAAAAATTAAAAAATAACTTGAAAAATTAATATCTAGGCCATGGGGGGGTGGAAAACTTTGGAATAAATTTTCCTAGGCTTAGGAACCCCCAAACCAACTTACCATGGCAATTTTTTGATTTTTTACTTCAAAATCAAAAAATGTGAATTTTGACTTAGGGAAATTAATTAATTCCCTAGGGAAAATAGACCTTGCTTAGACAAAAATGGTCTATCTCCTCAACCACTCATCAGAATGACATGAGACTCGAAGCAATGGCTTAGGGGGTTTCATAGCAATTAACTTTGCATTCATAGCCCCTATTACAAAATGCCATGCTTGAGCTATTACATTATTATATCAAAATTGAGTTAATTAATCACCAAGGGGTGAAATTAATTAACTAGGAAAAAATAAATAAAATACAACAACACAACGAAACTCCGCAAGACTCTAGACAAATGCCTAGCATGGTCATGAATCACACTTTGAAGCCTTAGCCACCTCATGGAATTGACTGGTAGAACGCCCGTCACCACTTTGGAGGATTTTGAGTGAAAACCAAACCGATTAAACTCGTTTACACAACAAGGTCAATTGGAAAGGGAAAAACACTCGATGAGGGGACTTCCCTAACAACCCGTTCCATGGTGTGGCATCCGTATCATATGACCCACACTAGCACATAAAATTACATTAATTTTCCCACGGAGGGGAGCGGACATTTCGTTTTACAAAGGGGCAATAGCCCTGCAGAAGTGAAAAATCCTCAGATTTTTCTAAGGTACAATTATGTACAACTTCGTGTACATGGAGTTGCCACCTAGTCGAAATAGGTGAGCAACAAGCTCAATGCTGAGTTCCCCCGGTGCTAGACTGGTTCCACATCTTGGTCCTTGACCAGATGTCCCCATTCTCCTAAGAGAATGGCTCTTGATGTTGCTCAAGAAAAATCAAAACTCCCTCTCAGCGAGAGAGGTATTCTCTGCCATGCCAAGCTTGTCACGAAAGTACACAAACTTTGTTGTTGTCAGAGGCTTGGTCCGGATATTTGTGATCCCTTCATCTGTACAAATGTACTGCAACTTCAAAGTGCCTCTCTGTACCAGGTCTCTGATGAAATGATACATCATTTCAATGTGTTTCGATCTATCATGAAACACTAGATTCTCTAAAAGCTTAATGCAACTCTGATTATCACAATTGATGATCGTTGAGTAAAGCTTTCCACCGAACATATCAAATAGTAGTTTCCTAAGCCAAACTGCTTCCTTGCAGGCATCACTTGCAGCAATATACTCAGCTTCAGCTTTACTCTATGCTATGGAACCCTATTTCCTGCTGGACCAAGAGATCATTGAAGATCCCATACTGAAGCAGTAACCCGAGGTACTTTTCCGATCTACTGCACTGCTAGCCCAATCTGAGTCCGCATATCCTACTAACAATACTCCACTAATGGAAATATACCTGATCCCATAAGTGATAGTACCTCACACATATCTGAGTACATGTTTGGCAGCTACCCAGTGTATGTGTAAATTTTTCAGCATTCTCCCAACCCGATTTCAACCACCATTTTCATCATAGTTTAATGCTCAACCCAATTTACTCTCAGCTGCAAATTAAGTCATTTCTCATAAACAATTTATGACTGAAACACAAGAAGAATTTTACTACTTTTAATAAGCAGCAATTAAAAAAAACAGTCACACATAAAAAAATCATACTCATAATTTTTTGGTCAAATGACCCAAGAAAAACCCCAACCTCTAAGGAAAACCTGTTCTAAAGAGAGAAATTTTATTTTCTGCAATAAAATAAATGCACAGCAAAAATAGAGATAAACTTATCTCAACCACAGTGCTCAGCCAATTGACTAAATTCAGAAATTTTACAGTCAAAATTTATGCCAACTCGTTGCCTCAAAAACCATGCCAAACAAACTATACGGACTGCCTCGATTCCTGTGCCCACTGTTGTACTCTACGCACTATACAGACTGCCTCAATTTTTGTGCCCACAGTATGAAATTGTACATACTGTACAGAATTCTGTGCCCAACATATATATATATTCTTCTCAAAAATCAATGTTCCCCCAAGTTTCCGAGACGAGGGGACGCGGGAGCGGGGAAACGCACATTCAGGACGCGTGGAGACCACCCCCAAATTTAGGGATATTCAGGGGGGGGGGACGTGGGGACGTCTCTAAAATTATAAAAATAAAATAAAATACCAAAAATAATAATTTATTTGATGTATATTAATGATTGTCCAATGTAAATACTAAATATATCAGTTTATTTTCTAAGTAGTACCAAGTAGGAATTGTAAAATGTGAAAATAATGGGAAAACATTAAAAAAAAATCATAGGGGCATGGTTGGGGAGGGAAAGTTTCGCCCAGGAGTCCCCAAGTCCTCGAGACGCAGGAAACGTGGAAACGCATCCCCGACCCTGCGGGACGCGTCCCTGTGGAACACTGTCAAAAATCGTGCCCAGGAAAACTGCCTCGAAAATTGTGCCCAGAATTTTCCTCAGGAACCGTGCTGTACGGAAATGTGATTTGTGTTGTTGTATGGTTTAGGAAACGTGCCCTCCTCTTTCTCTCTCTGCCTGCAATTTTTTTCTCCTTCTATGCTCTCCAACTCTCATGAAAAACGGAATGAGACTCAAAAATGCCTTCTCTTGCCTTTTCGGTGTCTAAATGAGGAAGTTGAATAGTCATCTAATCCAAGGGCCCAAAATGAATTAGATGGATGGATGAGATTAAATGCACTTTTAATTCTCTCCAAAATTAATTTCACTCACCTCACTTAAATTTATTAAAGTCACTTTATTCTCTAAAGTGAAAATTAAAACTCATCTCAAGTTCTTAATTGCAAGGGTCACTTTAATTTTTCCCTTTTAATGACTTAGACAAAAATCACTAGGGGAACACTTTCCTAGGAGCAAAAATCAACACTCCCTCTTATCGAGGAAGGTGTTCTGCACCACACCCAACTTGTCTCTAAAATGAATGAACTTGCCTCTTCCAAGAGACTTTGTCAGGATATCTGCAACTTGCTCATCAGTGGAAATGCACTGCAACTCCACAGCTTCTCTATGAACATAATCATGGATGAAATGGTATCTAATCTCAATATGCTTTGACCTGTCGTGAAATACAGGATTCTCAAAGAGCTGGATGCAACTCTGATTGTCATAGTAAATCACTGTAGGCCTTAGCTCCTGATCAAATAAATCCACCAATAACTTGCGAAGCCACAGTGCCTTGCAACTAGCCTGACTGGTTGCCATGTACTCAGCCTCTGTAGAACTCAAAGCAACAAACTTTTGCTTTTGACTGAACCACAACGCTGGTGTCGATCCCAAACTGAAACAACATCCGGAAATGCTCTTCCGGTCTGCCAAACTACCTGCCCAATCTGAATCCGTGAAGCCAATCAATCTAACTCCATCTGATCTCCTATAATCCAGACCATAATCCATTGTACCTGCAAGGTATCTCAACACATGTTTTGCAGCAACCTAGTGCACCCTCCTAGGATCTACCATGAAGTGACTAAGAGTGTTCACCGCAAAACAATGATCTGCCCTAGAGTTGACCAGATACATCAACAAACCTATGAGCTGACGATATAAGGTAGGATCCACCAACTCTCCCTCAAAAGCATGAAGCTTCTTCTAGTTGGTGACCATAGATGTAGACATCGGCCTGCAATCCTCCATTTGAAATCTCCTCAGAATATATACTGCATACTTTCCCTGCCCCTGAAAAATATGACCAGGCTCCTGCCAAACCTCCAATCCCAAAAAATAATGCATCAACCCAATGTCAGTCATCTCATACTATGAAGCAAGATCTCTCTTGCAAACTGCAATAGGTTTCTCCTCGCCTGTGATAAAAAAATCATCCACATACAACAGAAGAATGAGTGGATCATCTCCAACCATGATGAAATAGAGATTCAAATCAGCCTCAGTCTTCTGAAAACCCATCGACAGTAAGTAAGAGTCTATCCTGCAATACCAAGCTCGAGGAGCTTGCTTCAACCCATACAAGGCTTTCTTTAGCCTGCACACATGAGACTCTCTCCCATGAATCTCAAATCCCTATGGCTACTCCACGTAAACCTCCTTCTGTATGATTCCATTGAGAAATGCAGTCTTCACATCCATCTGATGGATCTTCCAACCCATTTCCACAGCAATGGAAATCAATGATCTCATAGAAGTATAGAGCAACCGGTGCAAAGGTCTCATCATAATCAACTCCCTCTACCTGTGAGAACTCCCGCGCCAAAAACTGAGCCCTATATTTCTCCACACTGCCATTTGCAGCATGCTTTACCTTGACCTTGTAAATCCATCGAGAAGTCACCACTGACTCCCCCTCAGGTCTCGAAACAATCTCCAAAACATCGTTCTTCATGATGGAATGGTACTCTTCCATCATGGAATCTCTCCAAACATGATGCTGACAAGCCTCCTCAAAAGTAGATGGCTCTGAATCATGAAGACTAGAAACCAAGACCATACCCAACCTATCTGGCATCATTATAGTCCCCACTAGCTCCTTGGGCGTTCCAAACTCCTTAGCTTCCTTCAGGCTCTCCCATAGCCATTTAGGCTTCTTCTTCCCTGAAGGTTGCTCCCAAACTGGTCTGTCATCATCTCAGGAACTCCCAGAAGTAGAAGGCCCATAAACCTGTGTACCCGGAGCTGGTGAACCAATAACTGGTGAACTTTGTGATCTGGTAGATCTGTATGGTGAACCTATGACCTGAGAACCAAAACCTGTCCCCGAAGAATCTGCTGGCTGAACCACTGAACCTGAAGATCTTGTGCCTATACTCTGTGGTCCAGTAACCCCAGAAACCTGTGAACTTGTCACCTGTATTGAAGGTACCTGTGAAGCTACCTAAGGTGTGGGAACCTGCTACTCTCCCTGCACTGACTCTCTGGACTTCTTAAAGGCTCACTTCTCCTCAAATCTCACTTCTCGCCTCACAACAACCTTCCTCAGAGCAGGAAGAGAAATGCAGAAGGCCTTCGAAGTCTCATCATACCCCACAAAGATTCCTCTCTTTGTTGTGGGCTCAAGCTTTGTCCTCTTCTCAGACGAGACATTTGAAAAAAAAAAGTCAAGAAACCAAATATACGAAAATGACTCACCTCAGGCTTCTTGCCTGTGAACATCTCCTCAGGAGTCTTGTTCCCCAAGGCACGATGGGGACTCTTGTTCTGAATTTAAACAACTGTACTACATGCCTCTGCCCAAAGAAAGAAAGGAAGTGACTGATCATGTAACATGGCTCTCATTGCTCCAACAATAGATCGGTTCTTCCTTTCTACCACTCCATTCTGCTTAGGAGTGTATGGTACTATCAACTGTCTCTAAATGCCCTCCTATCTGCAATACTCATCGAACTCCTTGGAGGTATACTCACGCCCATTATCTAATCTGAGTGCTCGAATCCTCCTCCCAGTTTGGTTCCCTACAAGAGCTTTGAACTCTTGGAACCTCTGCAAGACCTCCTCATATTTCTTGCTCCTCGGGAAGTAGATCTAGGTCTTCCTGGAATGGTCATCGATGAATGTCACATAATACTCAAAGCCTCTCAGAGAAACAGATGGCATAGGACCACACAAGTCGGAATGTATCAAATCAAGTACTCCTGTTGACCTGCTATCACTGCTCGTAAAAACTGTCTTGGTCTACTTTCCCAAAGCACACCCCCTGCATACATCACTGTGCTCACTGCTGAACTCAGGAAACGCTGTAACCATGTACCTCAACATCCTCAAAGATGGATGATGCAAATGAGCCATCCTCCTATGCAATAGCTCATAAAGCTCACTACCGTTGCTATGTGTCAAAGCATGATGGGGTTGAAACAAGAGCTTTTACAGTTTCCCACATCTAACTCCAATGATGTAAGAGGCAGATGGTCCTGCAGTCTTGGGAAAAACACACCCATGTCCATCCAAGAAAGACACCCCAAGACCCCTATCCTCAATCATGGAAATTGTTATCAAGTTCTTCTGCAGCCCAGGTACAAACAATACGTCCCTCAAAGTCATGGGACTCATGGACTCTCTCTAAAATATAATGGTCCCACACCCAATAGCTCTGAGAACTATGCCATCCCCCAACACGACCTCCACATCTATCCCTGCTTGTGAAAGCTCGAAGAACATCTCTTGAGCACCTGTCATGTGACTCGAAGCTCCACTGTCAATATACCACGTGCTGGTGGTGGATGCACTGAAAGAATGGCCAGTCAACAAAGTATACTCCCTCTCAATATCAATGTCTGCACTGGTGATGATGGATGCTCTCTCTCTATCAACATGCCCAGCATAGAGAGAAAACTCTCTCAAATCTAGCTGTAAACTCCTCAATCTCTGTTGAAGCTATTGTCTGTTGCTGCTTCTTCTTCTTCTGTGGGAACTATCCAGCATAGTGCCCAAGCTTCTGACAAGCAAAGCACTTTACAGTGCTCAAGTCCTTCTTTTGTCCATCCTGGTGCTTAGCCCCACCCTTCTTGGGGTCCTTCTTGAACTTCTTCTTTCCCTTGGCAGTCAAAGCCACATTCTCCTCATCCTCCCTACTAGTAGAAGAGCTACCATGCACAAGACCTCTCCGGGTCTCCTCCTGAACAAAATCATCCCAAATCCTATCCCAAAAAGGCAAGTTCTCCCTAGCTACTATAGCCTCCGCAAAAACAGCCCAAGGCTTTGCAACCCCATTCAAAGCCATCCACACTAGCTCAGAACCAAGAACAACCTCCCCTACTGCTGCAAGCTCATCTCTCACTTGAGAGACCCTAGTAAGGTAGGGAATCACTCCCTCAGCTTTGGCCATCTTGATACTTTTCAATTTCTCTCTCAAAACCATTTTCCTATTTTCATTTGAGCTTTGAAACAAGCTGGTCAAAGCATCCCACATCTGATATGCACGGGTTTTACTAGAAATGTGTGTGATCACATGATCTTTAACTGCATCTAGAATGATCGTTCTAGCCTTAATGTCCTCCTTGTTGAAGGCAAAAAGTGCTTGTGCATCGGTGGAAGCGGGAACAACAATAGGATTTGTTGTTGTATTGTTAACCACTTCATCCCATAACTCGTTTTCCTCCAATATAAGCACTAGTCTAGCTTTCCATGGGACAAAATTCCCAGCCCCATCGAGCCTATCCTCCAACCTAAGTCCTATTGCCATTTTCACTACAAAGCTCAAGTCTCAACAAGGTGTTTCCCACTAACAAAAGAAATCACTGACAGTCTTAAATTTTTCACCGTGTAAAATTCTGTTTTTTCTCTAACAAAGCTCTAATACCATGTAAATTTTTCAGCATTCTCCCAACCTAGTTTCAACCACCGTTTTCATCATAGTTTAATGCTCAACCCAATTTACTCTCAGCTGCAAATTAAGTCATTTCTCATAAACAATTTATGACCGAAACACAAGAAGAATTTTACTACTTTTAATGAGCAACAATTAAAAACACAGTCACACGTAAAAAAATCAGACCCAGAATTTTTTGGTCAAATGACACAGGCAAAACCCTAACCTCTGGGGAAAAGTTGTTCTAGAGAGAGAAATTTTATTTTCTACAATAAAATGAAAGTACAACAAAAACAAAGATAAACTTATCTCAAGCATAGTGCTCAGCAAATTGACTGAATTCAGAAATTTTACAGTCAAAATTTATGCCAACTCGATGTCTCGAAAACCATGCCAAACTGACTGTATGGACTGCATCGATTTGTGTGCCCACTGTTGTACCATACGAGCTGCCTCGATTTTTGTGTCCACTGTAAGGAATTGTACGGACTGTAGCGAATTCTGTGCCCAATATATATATATATATATATATTCTTCTCGAAAACCGTGCCTAGAAAAACGGCCTCGAAAAAAGTGCCCAGAATTTTCCTCAGGAACCGTGTTGTACGGAAATGTGATTTCTGTTGTTGTATGGTCTTGGGAAATGTGCCCTCTTCTCTTCTCTCTCTGTCTACAATTTTTTTCTCCTTGTGTGCTCTCCAACTCTCATGAAAACAGAATGAGACTCAAAAATGCCTTCCCTTGCCTTTTTGGTGTCTAAATGAGGAAGTTGAATAGTCATATAATCCAAGGGCCCAAAATGAATTAGATGGATGGATGAGATTAAATGCACTTTTAATTCTCTCCAAAATTAATTTTACTCACCTCACTTAAATTTATCAAAAAGTCACTTTACTCTCTAAAGTGAAAATTAAAACTCATATCAAGTTATTAATTGCAAGGGTCACTTTAATTTCCCTTTTAATGACTTAGGAAAAAATCACTAGGGGAACACTTTCCTAGGTACAAAAATCAACAGTATGTGCTTCGGATCGAACATGAACTAACTCAAGCATTCACTGTGTAACAGATATCTGGTCTCGTGTGTACGAGATACATCAAGGATCCAATGAGCTGTCGATACAGAGTAGAGTCCACATCTTGTGAAATGGTGGCCGAGTCTCGCAACTTCTCCAAGTTTGTAGTCATGGGTACGCTCATAGACTTGTAGTCCTGCATCCCAAATCTCTGCAAGATGTCCACAACATACTTCCCTTCAGTCATGAAGATCTCGCCTGAATTTTGCCGGACCTCTAAGCCAAGAAAATAATGCATCAGACCAAGATCCTTCATTTCAAATTCATAGGTGAGCTCCCTCTTACATTGTGCTATTAGTTGTTCCTCACCTGTAAGGAACAAGTCATCCACATATAGGACAAGGATCAAGATATGATTATGAACAATCTTAAAATACAAATTGGAGTCGGTAGTACTTTTAGAAAACGCCAAGCTGTGGAGGAATCCATGCATCCTCGCATACTAGACTCTCAGAGCCTGTTTGAGTCCATACAAGGATTTCTTCAATTTACACGCACAGGTCTTATTCCCGTGAGTCACAAAGCCTTCACGTTGTTCAATGTAGACTTCCTCATCAATCTTGCCATTGAGGAAGGTTGCTTTTACATCCATCTGATGTAACATCCATCTGAATACTGCACCAAGACAAATGATGGTTCTGATAGTAGTATACCTGCCGACAGGAGCAAAGGTCTCATCATAGTCTATGCCCTCTTTTTTAGTAAAGCCACGAGCTACAAATCTGGCTTTGTACTTCTCAACGCCGCCATCAGCAGCATGCTTGATTTTGTAAATCCATCTAGATGTTACCACTGAATTTCCTGTCGGTCTAGGAACAACTTGCCACACATCATTCTTCATGTTTGAACTATACTCTTCAAGCATGGCATCAATCCATACTTGTTGACTTGTTGCTTGTATGTGGAAGGTTCAGCACTGATGAGTTGGCTCATAAGACCTTAGTACTCCTGTCACCTGTGGCCTTATGCTTTCTCTGAAATTCCCGGGAGGAGCTTTATGCTTCTCAGCTTCTTGTATTGTTTCTCCATACCAAGCAGGTCTCCTTTTGGAAGGAGGAACTTCAAGCAGTTCTTCTGGTGGACTTTCAGTTTCCTCGGGTGTATCCGGAATTTGATTCTCAAATTCCTCTTTCTCCCTCTGAACTTCTGAATCTAGGATCTCAAAAGGAGGTCCTTCATCTTCTTTTGAAAGCTCTTGTGTTTGACAAAACACAACTTCCTCATGGACAATCACATCTCTACTGACTTCAATGTACCTTTTTCCAAGGACATAGATGCGGTAGGCTTTCAAGCTGTCATTGTACCCGACAAATATGCCTTTCTTTTCGGAAGGCTCTAGCTTGGCCCTCTTTTCTTTCAGCACATGGATATAAACTGGAGTGCCAAAAATCCTCATGTGGTCAACTGCAGGTTTCTTGCTAGTGAAGACTTCTTCCAGAGTCTTCTCCCCCAAGATAGCATGAGGGCTTCTGTTTTGGATGTACACAGCAGTACATGCAACTTCAGCCCACAAAGATAAAGGAAGATCTAGATCAATCAGCATGGCTTTAGCAGCTTCACAGATTGTTCAGTTCTTCCTTTCTGCAACCCCATTCCGTTGAGGGTTGTACGGTACTGTCAGCTCTTTCTTGGTTCCTGCTTCTCGGAAAAAATCATTAAACTCATTAGAATCATACTCACCTCTGTTATCTAACCTCAGGATATAGATGTGTCTACCTGTCTAGTTTTCAATCAGAGCCTTGAACTCTTTGAACTTGTCAAGAGTTTCACTCTTGGCCTTGAGGAAGTAAATCCATGACTTTTGAGAATGATCATCTAAGAACAAGATATAATACAGGCATCCACTCAAGGAGGTTGAAGACATGGGTCCACAAATGTCAAAGTAAATCAAATCCAATATTCCTTTAGATCTGTTCCTGCTTCTTGAGAAGGATTTCTTAGTGTTCTTACCTAGAGCACAACCTTTGCAAATTCCATCATGTTTGGGAGAGACCTCTGGCATACCTGTAACCATCTTTTGTAGGCCTAAAAGAGCTGTATAGTGAAGGTGTCTGTTGTCCGCCGAGATACACACCAGCAGCAGAAATCTTTTCGAAAGTTGTTCCCTCGCTAGAAGTGGGGAAGGTGTGGCCTTGGGGGCAAGCAATGAGCCAAGTACTCTCACCTGAATCCCAGCTCCTCCGTTTAGGCTAACTCCTAACGAAGCCAAGGGGGGTAGTCCCTAACAAAGAGTTTTCTATGGCTCTATGTTTTTTAAGTGTTTTTGGTGTTGTGATGAGGATGGGTGTTTTGTAGGAGTTTTTGAATGATTACAACTTTATAATGATGAAATAAAATAATCATAAGATAAATGCAAGATCACAAGATTGAGGAAACAACCACTTGATAATTTAAAGCGAGACAACCACGATAATATAAATGCTCCAGATAGATAAAAAGAAAATGAAAATTGATGACAAGGACCAGTGCCTTATGGAGTCAAAGATAGTCTTAAGTGCTTGGGTTGCTTGATACAAGAGTTCAAAGTGGTGATGTTTGTGAGATCGTTTTGCAATTGTTCTTGGTCTATTTTATTGTAAATTTTATTTAATCTTGCTTTAGGTGTCTAGGAAACCTAACCGGAAATATTTTCAGTGGCTCCGTTCGAAGACATGACGGACCTGTCTGGAATCACAAGCTAGGTGTTCAAATAATTTAACCAACGAGTGTCCAGATTGGGTTGCCCAGCGCCGCCCACACTTGGAATTTTCCCACTACCTGAGTATTTATCGAGATAACGCCGGTGCGTTGGTTATGGATTGAAAGTTTTATTATGTTGAATCTTGTAAGATTAACAGTCCAATGTCTTTTCTGGGTAATCCGATATTTAGGTCGGTCAGAGCATACTCCAGCAAGGAAACAACAAGATAAATTCGAATTTTATTTAAAAGGGAGAGGTGAGTTGCGACTTTTAATTAGAGCACATAGATGAACCTCTCCGACAGAGAGTGCTCTTGTCTTGTCTTCTGATAGAGGTTCAAGAGACTTTAACTAATCTATATGCTAAGATGCAGTAAAAATGTAAAACTTATGCTCTCCAACAGAGAGTGCTCTTGACTTGTCTTATGACAATTTCAAGAGTCTTGGTTCTTTTAAAAGACAAACAGATTGTAAGCAAAGAAACCAAATGATAGCTTAAATAAAGTAGAAACTAATCTAGCAATTAGTGTTCTAAGCAAAAATAAAACTAATCTAGGTACTTGAAGCAAATCTAAGCTAAGAACACACAAGACACTCTTCCCCAAATGGGGAAGAAACACAAACTATGGGAGGCTTTATCCCACTTAGCCTTATTTTATTAATCAAATACAACTTTTGAGGATTTACAACCTTGGAATGAGAAATGAAGATAGTAGAAGTGACTTTTAAATGTGCTCTTAAGAGCTTTACAAAAAAGGAGAGTGTTTAAGTCTTCATGGTTTTGTTCTTGGTTTTGCAATCTTCTTCTTCTCTTTGATGGTCTCTTCTTCTTCTTCTTCAAGTCCCCTTCTTGAGTTTGATTTTGCTCAAATCTACAACACAATGCAAATCACACTACAAGCATTAGTCAAATCAATTGAAAAGGAAACTAGATGCAACTAAGATCTAAGTATCAAAAATGAGATGCAACTTTTACAATGAGATCTAAGTGCAAAACAACTTTTAAATGCAATTTTTTCTTTAATCTTTTTGAAATGAAACTAAATGCAAAACAACTAAGAGCTATGAGGAGAAAAAGAGGAAGGGGCGTGGAGCAAATGGGAGCAAAGAGGGCAGCAAACAATGGCTGCAAAAACGACAAAGAAGAAGAGGGCTGAAAAATAGTAAAAGAGGGCAGCGAAAGACAAGGAAGAAGAAGCTGAAAAATAGTAAAAGAGGGCAGCGAAAGACAAGGAAGAAGAGGGCTGAAAAATTAAGGAGAAAACGAAGCTAGGAAAGAAGAAGAGCTAAGGAGAAGGCAAAAACGAAGGAAAGGAAACCGAAAAACGAAAGCAAGAAAGGTGCTTTAGGGCTTTCAAGGTAACCAAGTGACCAAGTTTTAATGTAGTTTGTAGGATGGAACTTGAAGCAAACCAAACCCTTAGTGCCTCCTTCTTGAAATAATCCAAGCTGTGTAGATCTTGAAAAGAAAACCAATGTTAAACAAATAAGCTTGTGATCCTGAAGATGAACTAGATGCAACTGAGCTCACACCCTTCTCCAAGATGCCAAATCCTGTCCAAAATCAGACCACTCAAACAACCCAGTGAGATCAATCAACTAGCATGCTAGGCATATAAAGATTCATAAACATTAATACAACTGAATATTTCTTGCTCATGAAATCTTGATACAATAGCATAATCAACCAAATTATCAACTATAAATGGGAGATTTTACGTTCTATAAAATAGACTTCTAAAACCAATTGATTTGATCACACATAAGCATTTGAATCGAAAAAATATGGAAAGCATTCACCTCACAAAGTTCATTCACCACTAGCACCAAGTCGCATGGACCTCCAAAGTCTTGATCTTATTCCAAATAATGAGCATAAAGCAATTACACAATTCTACAGAGTAAGATTACAACAAATGATCCATCATAAGAGAGCTCCAAGAGCCTCCCTTTATACAAAACTTTACAACCTAAAACCTAAATCAAACTCGGCATGCAAGGAGCCAAACTAGGGTGAATTCCCTTGATTGGATGAGCTTGGGCAATGATTGGAGTCAAACTCCAGCTTAAGGTAGGCGTGAGTGGGGAGGTGGCCTCCACCTTGGCAAGGCGCCCCCCACTCTCTCTTGTAAAAATCTCCCTCAACCAACACGCATCCTCCCTTCATGCGAATGTACGGCAGCTTGGCGTTAATGATTCAGTCTATGCGATCTCATCCACCCACTCGCATGACATATACCCAACCACATATCCAAAGTTTAGAATGAAGATGGGTCCACTATCCACCTCACATGAGCTTTAGACTATCGAGAGGAGGCTGACGTCACCCATAAACACGAGCTTCCAAACTACACAAAAATCATGCCTTGATTTTAGGAAGAGACCGCCATGATTTCAATGTTAACTCCACGCTAATGGAACAACACCACATCACTATCCTCCTTGCGTGGGCCATATGTCGTGAGTTGGAGTGGGCAAATACTTGGTTTAAATCGTAACTATATCTTATGTTGACGTCACCTTCTCCATTAAATAATTCGCATGCATCACCTTCACGCTCCATGTTAGCGTGAGCCTTTATATTCACGTCACCATCCTCATGCATTAAATCGACTTCACCCCTTTTTTATCCAAAGTTTGGATGCTTATTACACTTTAAAAGGATCGCATGAGTTATTGTGACCTCATGCTATGTCACCTCTCCTTTTTTTTTTGACCTTGAATTTGACTTTTTAAATATTTGGACATTAGTGCATTTGATCCAAATTTAGCATTTAAATGCTACTTTGAAGGTCTTTTAGCCAAATGATGCCTTTCAGGATGCTTCAGCTGGCTGAAACATAGTGAAAGTGGCCCCTGAGGTAAAGATGTTGCTCCAGGCTTGAAAATGAACCCAACCATGCCGAAAACAGACTCCGGATCACATATTTTTTACATTTTGAATTTTTCCATTTAAACCATTAAAAAATGGTTTAAAAAACGAAAAAATTATTTTTCTCAGAATCAAACGAAACTCTAGGGGGACCTAGTACATGTTCATATGACTCAATCAGAATGCCTAAAATGTTGAAAAACATTGACACGAAGGCTCTAATAACCTCCCAAGGCTGAAACAGCAAGACAACTACCCCAGCTTTGGAGGTGTGAGTGAAAAACTTAGAAATTATTAGTCGTTTGTTCAACAACCAATAATAACCAAGGGAAAAAACACTCTGGGCTAGTCGGCTTGATGCTTAAGTCCAGGAAGCCGAGCCTTTTAAAAATTAATGCTAGGACATTTTTTACAATTTCTCCAAGCGGGTATGAACATGTATTTACAAAAAATAAAAAGTTTAGCCCAAAACTGGCTAACTCCGGAGCACACTGAACTTCTGAACTCTGGAGATGAGCATTCATCATGCTCAATAACTGGTGGCTCAATAGGAAGTTCAACTATTGTACAAAATAGTTGGTAACAGTGTCCAAACCTTCGATGCCACAACTCACATGGATCAACTGTGTGATGAACCAAAGCATGAGTGGAATTTCTGGAAGCCTTATAAAGACCTCCCTCTCGAACCCCAATCTGTACAACTGAGCTTAGTTTCTCATTCTTTGCCCATAGTAGGACTTTCTTGTCCATGAAGAGGACTCTGTAGCCCTTGTCCTCTAAACTAGCAATAGAGAGGAGGTTCTTCTTTAAACCAGGAACATATAAGACATCATCAATATGTAAGACCGTACCTGAATCCAGTTGAAGTGTGGTTGACCCAACTCCTTCAATTTTGTAGGTGGAGTCATCTCCAAGCTCCACTTGAGTAGTGAACTTCTTCTTTCTGTAACTGGTGAGGCACAACTATCAACTAACCAAGAGTTAACACTGTCAGTGATGGATCCAGAAAGGGTAGAGATCAGGTAGTATTCTCTTCTAGGTTCCTCTTCTTTAGTAGTCTTGGTGTTCTTCTTCTTCCTGGGTTCTTCTTCTTCTTCTACAGCAAAGGCTTGGAATCTTCTTTTGAACTTCCTCTTGGGCTGCCTGCAATCCTTAGCAAAGTGCCCAAACTTGTGACAATTATAGCATTCCACTTTTGAAACATCAATGTGCTTACTTGTGGTTTCTTTCCCTTCTTTTGCTAAGGGGAGGGCTTCTTGAACTTCTTTGTCTTAGTTGTAAGGGCAAGGTTTCCTTCCTTAGTTCCAGTTTCCTTGCCTGAAACTCTTCCTTCTTCTTCCAAGCAATCATGCCAAAGTCTATCAAATTTTGGCTAATTTTCACATCCACTTACTGATGCTAGGAATGTTTCCCAAGAGCTTGGTAGACCATCGACTACAGTTTGCACAATGTCATCGTCATCCACAGCAATACCAATAGCAATAAGTTGATCTCTTACCTATGCAATCTTTGTGAAGAATGGTCCAACTCCTTCATCCTTGTTCATCTTCAATGTTCGAAGCCTTTTCTTCAAAACTCTCTTCCGACTGGGAGCCTTCTTCTCATATAGGTTCGTTAAGGTGTCAAAGGATTCTTTGGCAGTCTTCAATGATGTGATGTTGGGCATCAAAGCTTCTTTGATAGAATCATAGAGATCCTTCTAGCCTTAGCCTGCTTCTTCTTGTAAGCAATTCTGCCAACATTAGATGTTGGCTCTTCTATTGTGTTGAATACCATATCATCAAGGTCATTTTCCTCCAGTATGGCTGTAAGCCTAGCTTTCCAAGAATTGTAGTTTGTTGAACCTTCAAGCTTTTCTTATGGTTTGAAGATGTTGGTAGCCATCTCTGCTACTAGTCAGTTGTCCAAGTCTGCAAAATATCCCAAGGTCTAGGAAGACAACAGTAATCTGCCTCTTACTGGGTCTTTACATGCTAAGCTCTAATACCATGTTGAATTTTAGCATTAGCATGAATTCTTTTAAAATTTTGTAGACTGTAAGATGACAATAGACAAGTGTAGTAGAAACATCAACAACATCACACACACTGAACACAAGAGTTTTTCATGGGGAAACCTTTAAAGGACCAAAAACCCAAAAGCATTAGTAATTCATCTCTCCAATGAAATGACTTGAGTTTCTCAAAATTTTGAGATGAATGTTCTTCAATAATTCTCAAACCCTAATAGGTTTGAAGCATAGATAAAAAATCCACAAAATATGAATTTTGCAGAGAAATTCAAATTATGGATTTCTTCCCTAATTCTTCCAACTGCCCGAGATAAATTTCTTGATGCCCAATACTGCCCGGATACACTGTTGTCTGCCCAGGCTATTTCCTGATCCTGTACATATCTGTACCTATAGTACGGATTCTGCCCGAACCTGTTGCTACTGCCCGGATGACCCTGCTGCTGCCCAAGCTCTGTACTGAGCTACTCGGACGTGGAACAGAGCTGCCCGAGCTCTGTATTGAGCTGCTCGGAGGTGGGACAGAGTTTCCCAAGCTGTGTTGGAGCTGCCCAAGGGTGGGACAAGGGTGCCCAAGATTTGTCAGAAATGCCCGAGGATAAATTCGGGCTGCTCAAGATAATCTGCTTCTGCCTGAAGCCTGCATAGGCTGAGGAGAGGCTTCCCGTGACTGATCTGGGCAGCCGTGAAGGTTTTGTGGCTGCCTATGAATATTTGGAGGCTGCCCGAAAGGATTCTGAGGTTTCCCATAAATTTGTTGAGGCTTCACATGAGCATTTGGAGGTTGCCCGTGGAGTTGCAGTGGTCTAGTGTTAAACCCTAGCTTGGATTTGATGGCTGGGATTGATAGAATACAAGCCCTAGCAGACTTAGGGTTAGATGTAAATTCCCTAGCTAGAATCCTCCATGCTAGGGCATAAACAAAACACAAGAATATTCTCCTTCTGCAAAGACCAGCGAAAACTTCCTTTAGAGCAACTGTTGGATGATGAGCAAGTGTGTGTAATAATGAAATGGATTGATCTTCTTTTATAGCCTTAAATTCAAAAGAACAAAATAATAATATTTTATTCTTTTATCTTTTTGACTTTTACCTTTAGTGGTACAAAAGGTCTTTTGCCAATTTCACTTTGACTCCTTAGTGGTCTAAGGGTCTTTATCTATTTTTGACTTTTAACTTTAGCCTTCTTCAAGTGCCATGTGGTCAAAAAAAGTGGTCATAGGGGTCCTTCATCCCCACTCAAAGTACATCATCATAAATAGAGAGAATTACTAATGCTTTTATCTCACACTCCATATGCCACCAAGATCGGGTACTAGGTGTCTTAACCAAGGGTAGCTAAGCCTTGGAGAAAATCACAAAGCCCACAAATCGAGGGTTGGAGTGCCTCACATGCCCAAACCTGGTCTAGGACTTATAGTGATATCCTGGTAACAGACCGTGCCTCAGCCATAGGCTGCATAATTTGACCCAAGGCCAAATACTTGGTAATAGACCAAGCGCCTCCATTCTCCCAGAGAATGGCTCTCAGCCCTAGGCTGAGTCCCTCAGTACTAGACCGATTCATCTTACTGGTAACTGACCAGGTGCCTCCATTCAAAGAATGGCCACTTAGCTCTAGGCCAAGTCCTAGTCCTTGACCAGATGTCCCCATTCAACAGAATGGCTACTCAACTCAAGGTTGAGTTCGCCCAGTGCTGGACTGGTTCCACATCCTAGTCCTTGACTAGATGTCCCCATTCAACAGAATGGCTACACAGCTCAAGGCTGAGTTCCCCCTGTGCTGGACTGGTTCCACATCTTGGTCCTTGATCAGATGTCCCCATTCTCCTAAGAGAATGGCTCTCAATGCTGCTCAAGAAAAATCAACACATTTGACATACCATTAAATACTATCAAAACTTTCAGATCTAGAGAAAACTAAATGTACAGGATGTTATTAACAAGATGCATCAAATATGAGCATAAGTACTTAAAGACATTGCAGCAGTAGCAGGTAAATATTATAACAATTGATTCAATATACTGTGATTAAAAGATTTCCCCGAGTTAAGATTATTTCAATATTGTCAAAACAATCCAATGAACAAGGCTAAATTCTGAAGTTTTAGATCAATATAGTGCGCAAAACCCTTACATTTTAGCTGTCAATTACAGAAGGCAAGTTTAAGGGGCCGAATAGGCCTATGCATCAGACAAAAACGATACTAAACTGATCTGATTTGAAAGCTTGTCAATTCAAAACACTGAAAGTGTTTCCTTGACGTACCCATTTTAAGGTGGGATCACATTTCTAGGCATTCCCGTTTTCAAAACTTGTATCCGTTTCGAAGTTTCGTGCAACTTAGGTAGAGAACTTAGGCACGTCATACTATATTAGCTAGCTTGAAAAATAGTTAGATTTGATTACTTTGCCATCAAATTACAAGCTCATGTCTAAAATCTAGATTAGACGTTGTTGAGGCCCTGAAATTTGCAGGCAACAACAGTAAGGGATTCTCCCCAGTCAACGTTCCCAACTAGCCCGTGACTGTTTGATATGGGGAATCCGTCTGGTTTGCGGTCCAGCTACCATAAGTCAAAGTAACAAAAACAAAGGCTTTACCGGTTGCGGCCCGGTCCACCATGTCTTTTTGTATTTTTTACTTAATGTATGATATGCAAGTGCCTAATTAACGATGCAGGGTGATAAAGATGCAAGGAACAGTCACAATGTGATGCGCAGGTTCTTACCTCTCGTCTTAAGGCTCACAAGCATCCAAATCACATACAACAAGAAAATAAACTAACTACCTAAACTATCCCTAGGGAGCAGGATTATCATTCATTGGTGAGTAATATATTTTGTGCATGCATAATGAAAAGTTACAGATAGATGACGCTTCTTTCAAGACACATGAACAATTGCAGATTTTTTGAACAACCAGTTAGCCAATTGTTTTATGAACAACATTCATTACTCACAGTGGAAAACATCACAAAATATACTGAAAAGCTTTCAACAAGAACATAGGTTCAGGAAGTTAAACATTCTCACAGTTAATGAAAAACAGCTGAAAATGAAATAGTTCCTCTTCAACATTGTTCATTTAATCACATTGATGCATTCCACAGTTCGCTTTCTCTGGCAGGCAAAGTTGCAGTTTCTGATTGTAAAACGAAATAGTTCCTCTTACAAGCAAATGGTTTACAAGTTTTTCCAAGGAAAAAGTCTTTGTCTAAGTCTAACTTTCAAATATTTAACTACCACTGCAGACCGCTCGAGCTGCCCCCCAAATCTCTGGCCTTTGAGTTCCCCAACGCTTCATATCCATTTTTCTGCGCATGCTCATGATTGGCTGAGAAACTGCCGGACCTTCCAGAGCTGCTCCTTTGTCACCATTCATTTTGTCTTTTTTTTCGTTTGTCCTTCTCATGATCCTGCTAGTTTCGGGTCTACCTCTACCAAACAGTCCATTTCCTCCACGCCGCAGTAGTTGGATCGATCTCCCGAACCTACCTGCAATCAAACGACAAGCATCATTCATTGGAATGGCATTTTAAACGTTAACCTAAATCACCTAAAACAGCTAATCCACAAGAAAACGGCCAGGTGCATCTCTTGATCTGGAAAGAGTTTTGATTAAGCCTTGGGCAGGAAAGCTCTAAATCGGCAGTCGGAAGGCTTTGACATCGGACGTGAAAAGGCTTTCCTAGCCGCAACGGCGGAAGGGAGCAGGTTATAGTCACGCGATGCACAGTAGGAAGTCGGACGGCTTTACCCTTCGGAGGCTAAATGACTTTCCCAGCCGCAACGGCGGAAGAGACAAAGCTGCGGACAAGCGAAACGCGGGCGGGAAAAGGCTTTAGCCGGAAGTCGGAAGACATTTAAATCGGCAGCTAAATGACTTTCCCAGCCGCAACGGCGGAAGGGAAAAAACTAGGGGTCCGCGACGAACAAGGTCAACACGCATCGACAGTCGGAGCTCTTTACGCTTCGGATGCTAAACTGCTTTGGGAGCCGCAACAGCGAAAGGGAAAAGAACAAAAGCAGCCGATTTAACAGAAAAATTAAGTGTTCGAAAACTTTAAGAATCAGCAAAGGTTAAACCCACTCTACTTCCGCAACAACGGCCTTAAAGAACAAAAGATTTGATTTAGCCTCGACTAGCAAAACAAACTCACATCCGTGACCCATCACAGAACTCAACATGGCACTTTTTTTTTTTTAAAAGGCTGACAATCAGTCTTCAAAGTCTTTCGAAAATGTAGCATGCCCAAAAGGCTCAAGGGTCCAATGATTAAAACAATTCTAAAATATGAGGAGGGAACCCAAATTTAAGAAATTTGGGGAGAACAGTTGCAGCCGCAACAGACGTTTAAGGAGATTTTTAAATTTTTATAGTCCTAAACAATCAACCATCATGTTAGTAGGAAGGCCACCACATATATAGACATTAGCATTGATTGATATAAGGATCATGGTATGTTGGAGCTTACATGTTACCGTGGACCAATGCGCAACCAATTTGGCTTAGCAAGATAGAGAAAAAGTATACATAATAGTGCATAGAGAGAGTGAAAATATTATACACACTAAACTTTGCCACTTTGATCTTCATTACACATTATAAACATTTAAATACAAAAAAGGGAGGGAAGAAATGTTTAGCTTCCCACGTGAAAAGCAACCTTATTTATAAGTAAAGAGACAAAAAACTGCCTGCTGGTTGGATCTCTATCTATACTATTTTTAACACTCCTTGCACATCTATCATTGAGAACTGGATTATGAAAATACAACACTCTGGTGTTGGATTTGTCAACAAGCAAGATGCTAAAAGGACAAAAGGACATAATCTAAAACCAAACGGATGGAAATCATTTGTGCAACAACTATTGGATGATGAAGTGGAACATGTAGGAAATCAACAGACAACAGTTTCAGAGAAGGATACCAGTGGGTGAGTAGAAGTGCAGGTTCAAGAAACAATGCTCTCTATGGTCAATAGAGACGAAGACAAGAACGCCTCAAGGGTGGTAGTTGTAAATGAAGCCCCGTCAGGGGGGATACAAATAATTCATGAATCTAACAACTCCAATTCTGATAAGGAGTTGGCACACCATCTGACACCATCTGAAACCCGGACTTTTGATTTCTCATACAAATTTTAGCCATATGATTCCTGAATTACTGTTAGTCAATGTGGAACCTTATCCAAGGGAGTAGCATGAAGTTAAAAATAAGAAAGGGGAAAAAAAGGTAAGGATCTAGGACTATTTTCAATGGGACATAAATGAATTGTACATTAAGATACATTATTAAATTCGTCAATGCAATATGCACTGAAAAGTGTAATTTCCATTCAATCTTTGAATAGAAATGGCAGTTTTTTCTTTGAAAAACAATAATAATATCCAAAAGATTGTGTAACTAAGTATTGGACTGTATGCACCTCCTCCTCCAGCTAGAACCCACACATGTTCCACAATAGGCTTGCCATCTCTCCTAGTGGTAGAAGCCAAGATTTACAGCTTGGATAGAACTACAAAACTCACCTAAGCAAGACCTTCGAGCACCATAAATGCTCCCATGCATCAAGGCAAATGGTATTCACATTTTCAAAAGTGCATTGTTAATTTGTCGCACCTCAAAGCAACTTATGACTTCTGATTGTCACAATTGCCCTTCATCTTCTAGAGATTCATTCTACTTAAGCAAGTCTGCATGTTATACTCTGCAGTTCTATGGTTTCTTTTGCTTAGATTGTCCTGCATATTGCAACAACAGAACTTTGCACAAAACAATTTTGATGTCCAACTAACAGATATGAATTTGAAACAATAAAAAAATGCACAACTCCTCTACAAGCATTCGTGCCACTGTGCCCTAGCACCAAGATCACAAGTAGATCAAACACTCAAAGGGTAAATAGATTGCAGATCAGTGCATGCAAGTCTTCCAACACTATACCAAAAGAAAGTTGACATTTGGTATGCAAAAAAAAAACAGCAATATTTCACTAACACATGCTTCAATCCCCCCTTGGCTTCACTCATACATCAAACTTGATGGACAAAACTCTTAGGTCAAGGATCTACTCTCGTCTACCCTATACTAACCCTCCAATGCCATGGAGCATTACGCTCCATAAAAATTTAAAATTCTCATTATCAACAGATCCCCTCTCGTGAGAGAGTTCAAAGCCATCTCTGCTACAAGAACATGTTCAAAAATAGGAAAAAACAATGGTGGCACACAGTCCACATAGAGATAGAGAAAGTACAAAAAATAAACTTTGAAGCATTGGGATAGCATAAACGTTCAGGTACTCACATGATATGAAACACGACCTTATTATAAAAGCAAAATAAAACCCTGCGCTGGTTTGATGTTGAACAGTACAATTTTGCCATAGACATTTTTGCCAACTTGTGTTAATGATAAATAAATAAACTCATGAAAGTACTTGCACGGAAAAGTCTTAGCAAATTGTCATTTTAAAAAGTAATTGTACAAGCCACCCAAGGGGCAAGGAAGCACGGAAAATTCCATGCACTTCCTTTGACTACTTCAATACTTTCTGACCAGTTTTGCAAAGCCGATAAAAAATTAATTGGGATAATCAACTTTTTTCCTAAAATGTCTACCAACTTTTTGAGAATTTGATGCTAGACCTTGCCATATTCCTAAATTTTCCATGAATTTACCACAATCAACAGCTTCCCTAAAATGTCTACCTATTTATTAAGAATTTAATGCCCGACATTTCCATAAATCCTGTGTTATCCGTAAATTTACAATATCAACAGCTTATTTAAAATGTTCCACCGTTTCTTAAGAATGTATAGCCAGACCCTGCCATATTTTGCCATAATCAACAGATTCCCTAAAATCTCCACAGGTTTTTTAAAATTTTAATGCCAGACCATGCCATATTTCCTAAATTTTCCATTATCAACAGATTCCCTAAAATAACCACAGGTTTCTTAAAATTTTAATGTCAGACGTTGCCATATTTCCCGCATTTAAGCATAAATTAAAAATAATTAACAATTTCCGGAAAATGTACCCCAGTTTTAAAGAATTTTGATGACAGATCTTGCCACTATTCCTACATTTTCCACAAGTTTACAATAATCAACGGCTCCCGTAGAATGTCACCAAGTTCTTAAGAACTTAATGCCAGATTTTGCCATATTTCCTACATTTTGCATAATAACACAATATCAACGACTTCCCTTAAATATTTACCAACTTATTGACACGTTGATGCCTAACAGGTCGCATTTCCTATATATTCCATTAGTTGACAGTAAACGTCTAATTTTTCTTGCGCATTCGTTAATGGAAAAAAAAATCTTCTGAGAAAATTATGTATGACTGTTATTTCGTAAAAGAAATCCTGTTGAAAGCACAGCGCAGAAATACTTACCCGCCGAGTCCCATGGAGATAGCGCCGGCAGCGACTTCGGCCAGGCCAGCCGTGAGAATAATGGTGGAAGACACGTCTGCTCCGGATAGCCCTGCCGCCAATGCAAACGGAACAGTCAGACCATCCGACATCCCTAGTATGACATCCCTCACCATCTCCCCAGCCATGAAATGCTTCTCGACGTGCGAATTCAGGAGCCTCTCCCCCGCGCCGCCGTTGCCATTGCCGCCTTCTCCTCCTATGACGATTTCGTCCATATTCAATGCCAGTTGCAACAAGTATTCTCCAGTCGTTTTGAGGTTTTAATGGATCTTTACTTGCCCTTCGGGGAAAAGAATTCTGTCAATCTGCTGTAATGGCAATCACCGCCATAAATTCTCAAAGCGAATTTTGATTCATAGCCACACACACGTTGCTAGTTTCTATTTTGTGGTGGAGTTGCAGGTTACAGCTCAGGCGGAGAAGCGTGGATGCCACACGCCTACAGGTCCCTGTTGAGAGCACGCGCCGCGAACAAATCACCACCACGCGGAATGAATATTCCATGATACACTGCCCCAGGCCCACTTGTCTATTCTATTTTATCTTCAGATGAAATTGTTTTTCATTTTTCAAAAATCTATACTTAGGTAGGCACTCTCCGTCGGATCTGTCTGAATCTTAATCTGAAGGCTGAAGATGGTGTTTTATAAAGTGTCTTTTAAATAATTGACAATTTTGACTACTTTTGGCCTTTTTTGACATTTATTATAGGTTGAGGATATTGAATTTCTTTTTGCAACTAAGATTATTTTATTGATAATGGTCCTAAAAGTCAAAATCATTCATTGTTTATATTAGCTTTATACATTCAAATGTGTATGGTTTCTTTTTTTCAGTTATTACATTGAAATTTTGGATTAAAAATTTGTTGAATATTTATGTTTAACATTTTAAAAAAGTCAAATGTTTTCTTAATTTGATTTTTTTTTTGTGATTCCCAAAATGTGATAAAGTAATCTTTATCCACATTGTAATATTGTTTTCTTAGCCATTACAATTAGAATTAAATTGTGTAACTTGATATTGGAATTTAGATCCTTCAGCTTGGATGATGTTATTTAACCTAGTGGCATAATGATGGTTGTGACATGTAGTACTTTGAAAGTAGTATTTCACTCATGTGGAGGGTGGTATGCCTTTATGCAGTATGTCGTTCCTAGTTCATACACAAAAAGAATGATGAACTTGAAAGGCAAGTCCTTTTCATCCACACTAATTCCCTACTCTTAGTCTAGCTCTTCTCTCTCGCAAGCAATACTCTACATGCACGAGAGTATTTAAGAGGGCCCTCGTGCATGTGGACCATCTAAAAGCCGTCGGCGCCATGGTATCTGCTGCCCTCCACACCATGGTGTATGCGACCATGCCCCTCCATCCATACGTATAGGGTGTATTCTTTGTATTTCTTTGCATGCTTCTCTATACCCGTCGACGTCCAGTACAACTTCGAAAACAGCATAGCCATCAACGAAGGGGTTTGCAGATCCGATCCGATCTGAGCAGATCAACATTCAATGTGGTAAGTTAACCGTCTAATTAGTCTGCCCTAATCGTCGGCTCTGTCTAAACAAGCTCTGTGAGTGTGGGCTTCACAACAGCTGCATCTTCCGGGAGAGCCGAGTACCGAACATCTCAGGTGCTTGAAGCTTCCCCTTTGCATTAGTTTTATGTTGTTGCGGCCGTCGAAACACGCTCTGCCGAGAAGGAACAAGTTGTTTTCGGGACGCCAACGACCAAACAGGTTCTTCTTTACGGCAACCCTTCTTTACATTGTATCTATTAATTGAATTCATTAAGAATAAACAAAATTGCAAAGAGAATTCTTAGTCATCCAAGCCCTTCGTTACCCTTCTGTTGATATTTATGAAGAAGACGTTGGGGATAGTGCAGAGAATTCTTAATCATCCAAGCCCAAGAGTTCCTCAAGTGATGAGCAGGATGTATAAACAGGCCAAATTTTTTTTTTTTAAAATTGTTTATTTATTTCTTGAATTCAGACGAGAGGGTTTTTTTTTTTTTTTCAGTTCAAGTTGTTTTCGCTTTTTGTGAAACTATTGTATTTGTGAAATCGCTTGAAGAAAAATAGAGTCATATGCATGGAATTTTTCGCTGCAGAAAAGAACATTGTTTCATTTCAAATTTTCCTTCTCCATTGTCTTTTGCACAGAAATTTGAAGAATTTTTTTAAACAGACCATTGTTTGGGATATCCTTGAGTGCCCAGGATTCTTGTCGATACAAGCCCATTAATTTTATAGGAACCCAATCTGGCCAAACCAAAATCAGACACTTTGGCTTTGAAATTGTCATCCAACAGGATATTGCTTGTCTTAAAATCTCAATGAATAACGGGAGGTGTGAATAGATCGTGAAGGTATTCGAGGCCTCGGGCTTCATCCAAAGCTATTCTCAAACATGTTCCCCAGTCTAAAATAGGAGGATTGTTTGGTGTTCTGACCTTCCTTCTCCATTGTTCTACATTTATTACAGTGTATGGGCGTTCATAAAGATCATATTGGTGCTTTCGCACATTCCCTATGTATTGATGTGCATTCTCATGCACTCATGGACATTGTATTAAGTTTCCTATAAACATAATCTTTGAAAAAATTGCTATACATAAGAACTACCTTCCTGCTTGTACCTGAAGTTTATGCATTGATATAAAAAAGTAACTTGTTTAATACAAATGGAATAAATACAACAAAAATCACCACAACCCTATTAAAACTTCAGTGATACAAATAAAATCAAATAAAAAGAAACTAAACGAAACTTCAAAACTTGAGCATAATTCCTTTCACATATATTTATTTATATGGACGAGAATTGATGCATTTGTGCCAATCCTATGTTTCTCCATAAGAGAAATTAGCTCACTTTTGGTGAGGTAACTTGGAGGTGAAGTAACTCCATGCATGTTCAAAACACCAGTCAAAACTGAAGACAATTGTTCTTCCTCAAAATTTATTACAGATGGAAATGACCATCTATTAAAAATATTGCCTGACACTTCAATATTTATGCAAAGGAAATTAACAAAACTAACATATGTGAAAACTGTGAAAACATCAACATGAAACAATGAACATCAATCACACCCACCAAAATATATATTTAAAGGATTAACATGGAAGCTAATAGAGCTTCACTTCCGAAATCTGTAGGAAGTAACCTTTAGAGAATGGGGATAGGAAATCCTTAGTTACATTAAGCCAAGGCATAGTAGTTGTGAATCATAGAGATGTTACAATATGTCATGTGCAGTGATAATTTTCTCCTCGTACTAAGAATTATACCTTTTTCTTGTACCAGTCAAACATGTGATTTCATAAGTTGCGGGAAAAAAGGTTTGAAAAATATAAGTTGTAGTCAAACTATTGTGATATTTAAGAATATCAATTCACTCCAAATTATTCTGCCATTCAAGTTGATATATGCTTTAGAAATTACCATATGCACACGGTAATCAATTCAATACTATGTACTATGGACATAACTAACTAGAAAATAACTGACCAAAAGAATGAGTAACCTCCTTCATAAATGAAATCGTGGGCTATAGTGAAACCAATAAGAGTCTGAAGCAAACTAATAGAAGTTCACTTTCCATACTAAAAGAGTTACATGGAATCTTGAAAATCATTTTAAAGGATGATAAGTTTTTTACAATTTACTCAAGAGAGTGTTTTCATCATATATGAATCATGTTACCTCCCAAATATCTATTAATACAAATTATCCCAACATAGTATCCATAATGAGGGGTGGCAGGTGCGGGGGGGATCTTATTGGATCCTGGAGGACAAATTGAAAAAACCTTTGCTTGGGGTTTGGGCCATAAGATGAATAATGAAGATGAGTGGATGGCTCTCTTGCAAGGATTAGAACTTCTGGACACTATAGATTCCTCCAGGATAGTAGTTTTTGGCGACTCAAGACAAGTCATATACAAAATGATCAATGGCTACACCTCAGGATCCATCAAGTGCAGAAGGCTGCATGACAGAATCACTCCTCTTCTTTTGAATAAAATTGAGTTTTATCATATCCTCCAAGAAAATAATGCCCCTGCAGATGCCTTGGCCAACTTAGGGGCCTCCCTTCCCTAAGGTCTTTATTGTTACAATGGCTTAGACACAAGTCTTAAACCCATTCCCTAATGTCTCAAAGGTTATACCCCCCCTTACTAACCCACCCCTCCTCAAATCTCATTGTTATAATTTTCTTGGACTATGGTTCTAACCAAGCTCCTTGCCAAGGTGACGGGTGGTTTCCACCCACCTCCATCTCCTCCACGATACTGCCCGCTTTAATGAACCGTCCCCTCCGGATTAAATGCTCAACCAGAAGGCACGCTTCAGGTCTTATCCTGCTCTGTACAATGGCTTCTTCCTAAAGTTTAGTCTACCCTCCCGCTCCTTTTGATAGTCCAAACCTTTCTCATTCTTATGTTGTCTATTTGGAAAAAGCTTTGCTCGTTGTTATCTCTAGAGTTGACGAAGGCTATGCTCAGGGGATCCCATGGGAGTCCTTGCCTCTGATTAGGGCCTTTGTTAAGGAAATGCTAGCTCTTGCCGCGTTCTTGAATTGCATATGCTCTTCACGTGCTGTTGGTCCTTCGTGGCGTTCAGTCTCAAGCTCTGCGACCAGTGAATTTTCAGTCGGGCATTTTCTCTTTGAAGGTAACACTCTGAATTTTGGTTGTAACTGTTATGGTTGGAAGGAAGGAGCGATTGGAATGCTCTCTTGCTGTAGTAGGAAAGATTGCGACATATTACTGCAAGAAATTACTACTCTCATCTCTGTTTTCGATAATTTTCCCTCCATTTTTAGTATTATTTGCATTGGGCAGGCTCACGAGTTTTTAGGTTCTAATAGGGATATTCTCAACATTTTTTCAAGCCTAAACCTTTCTAGTCTCAGTTCTGGTCAAGAGAGAATGGACTGTGCAGGAGAAAACGCAGGCCTTGCAGACCTGAAGGAAAACCTTTGGCGCCTATATGAAATGGTGGCTATTGGAATCATGGACAGTAGAGAGACAACCAAAGAAGTCAAAAATCTTGTTGATGTGGTTGGATACACATCCTATCAGATTAGCAACCATGATGCAAGGATTGATGATACTGCAATTAATTTAAAGGAAATCATGGGGAAAGTTGACCGCATTTAAGAGGACCTCCAGCATCTGGTTCAAATGAATCAAGGAAGCCAAGCACATGAAAACCTTCCAGGGGTAGCTTAGCACATGGAGGAGGAATCGGTCACTCAGCCCCTGGGGCATCCAGGCAACCCTTAATTGTTCGATAAATAGCTTATGTTTTTTTTCTTATTACTTAATTAGCAGTACATTCGGGTATATACTACCTCTGTCTTTAATAGTTATGTAAGGACTCTATTCGACTTTTTAAAGTCAATTTTTTGGCCTAGTTTTGTCTTTTCTATCTCAGATCAGCAAGAACTATTCAGATGTTGTTTTTTGTAATGAATGGATGTGCACAGCCTGTTTAATATCAAACCCTTTTATAGTTTGTGTTAAAAAAAACATAGTATCCATAATGAACTGAATTCAATTTAAGTACAACTAGCACTTAAAAGCATTAAGTTACACTCAAATAAGGTGCATCCTCATAGGATGGAGATAGCAGCAATGGAGGCCACTAAGAAGCTTGAGGAATCTTTCTCACACCAAGCACCCAGTATCCAATTCAAATTAATCAAGGAGGAACATTCCATTATAGTGTGCCCTAGGTCTCTAAAAATAGCAGTTACATCTCATTTAGGGCCCACAAAGTACATATTCCTATGTGTATATCCCTATACAACTTATTCTCTCCCCTCAATCTTTATTTCCGAAGAATTTTGGTAGGAGAGAAAATCTTGAGACCTAAATTTAACTATGGGATTTAAATCTTAAGAAGTAGTCCAGCCACGATTAACTTTGTGTATAAATGATATATATTTCTATTTTTCATTGACACCTATTTGATTTATAGGATCTCTGTTGTTAAAATTAAATTGGAAAGAGAAATAAAATAAAAAATTAATTAAAAAATATTTTAAAGTTGATTTTTAATATTAATGTAATATAATTTATTTTAAATTACTATTATTGTTAGTAAGCATAAATATATTAGTATAATATAATTAATTTTAAATTTAATATTATTGTTAGTAGATAGACATAGTAGATAGTCTGGTAACGAGCTTCAAACTCTAACTAATTCTTTCCCTAAACTATATTTTGGCTTGCTATAATTGATTCTTTCTAGAAAGAACTTAGAATATTTACTTTGCTTTGTGCATATCTTGGTAACATTATTTTATTTTTGATATTAGTTTTATTTATTTGTTTTTTTTAATAATTAAATTAATTTTGGATATAAAAGATGAATAAAATAACCTAGTAAGACTTTAATTTAATCTTTAAGTTTACTCAAGTATTTGTAATTGATCAAAATTTGAATTTGATCTTTTATTGAACATAAATATTGGAATGTTATGATGAATGCTTTTATTTTTATTTATTTAATGTTAAGTGAATAAAATTTTAATTAAATTATTTTGTTAATAGTATTTAAAATGGAGCCTCAAGAGGAAGAGTTGGAATACAAAATTATTAGACGACCGGAATTGCATCCACTCCATTATTGTATGCTTGTCAATTGCAAGAATAAATATGTAGTTACAACTCTTGATGCATTAAATAAACATCGTCAAAGAGCCCATCGACTTGATCAAATTCCATCTCGTCAGAAGGGTTGCCCACGTGCTCATGACTCTCATTGGCCAAAAAAGGATCCTAAAGCAGTACAAAAAAATAATGAATTAAGAAGCTTTCGCCTTGAGTTTCGTATGGAAATGGCTCTCAAAATTTTAAGAGGGCATTTAGTAGAGTAAGAGATATCCTAAAGAGGTGTGTTCATTTCAAAGTTTCATGTTAGGATTTGAATTTATTCAATTATTTATTTTCTTTAATTTGCTTGTATTAACTTATATATATCATGTTAGGATGTGAGTCATGAACATGAATTGAGTATCGAGGCGCTAGAGAGAATCATTGATCGCAGAGATGAATATAAATCAAATGAAATGAAATGTCATGAAGATACATTACGACGAATTAAACTTAAAAAGATGCATAATGTGTTCACATGTTCCAATGAAGTTCCATCTTCAACTATGGAGAACAATGAATTCAATGAAGTAAGTAAACTATTATTTTATAAGACGTTCTCATTTTGAATTTGTTATTTTCATATACTTTAAAGTGTAATTAGTTGACATGACATCTACACTTTTTTATTATTGACATGAATTCATTATTTACATTGTTTCAATTTTCAGAGAGAAAGAAAATCAAAATTCAGAAAGTGTACATGGCATAACCAAAGATCTCAACCAAATGGTTCTATGTGACAAAGGATCATCTTCTACTATGGAGGATAAAGATATTGCATTCCATGATATGATTGAAGTAACTGAAATTTCAATTGTATTTCATTGCTCATTATTCTTTAATGTGTTTTTTTCAAACAGTAACTTTGTGTGTTAATTGACTTGAACATGTGTATAATATAGGATAGCATAGATAAAGGAAAGCGAAGTTATCAAGGTAGTAAGGAGAGAGATGCCTGTGAGTTGAATGAAGAATACACATCTGTGGCATATGCAAGTGTAGGTTCACTTGTTCTCATTTGTATATTTTTAATTTTCTTTAAAAAAATTATAATCATATATACTAGGCATGCTTGTATATGTACTTTGTACACAGAGTTTTGTAGAAGATTGCTTACAAGAAGGTGTAGGATTAGATGACACTTATGAGACACCCCATATGTAGAACACTCCTAATTCTACACCAGTGAGTAAATATTTTGGTTTTATACATGAAATCTTATGTTTTATTTTTGTAGTGTTATACAAGTGATCTTCTTAATGCTATCAAGAATTTGTATTTTTTTAATTATGTTTTTTTGTCATCTATAGGTGAATGAAGAAACTAGAGGAAGGAAGCAAAGAATCTTGAAACACACAAAGCTTACACCTGTGTTTCAAAGCTTACACCTGTGAATCTAAGTCAAGTTGGATTTAAAAATAGACTTGCTTGGTCGAGTCATACACAATCCAACAACATTGCTAGGAGGAATCTCATAGAAATAGTCAATGTAAAAAGTAGCATAACTACTACTAGACTATTGTGTGTTATGGAGATATAAAACATATCTTTTATATATATATAATTAGTTTAGATCTCTATACTTTGTATTTACGATAAATTAATCTATTTTTTAGACTAATGTCTATTATGAAGCTATAAAACAATCTTTTTTAATAATTAGTTTAGATCTCTATACTATGTATTTACAATTTATTTATTTATTTTTTAGCATTTTTTCATGTCATTTTATTTTTTTGAAATATGAAATATTATTTATTTTATATTAATTTAGGTTAAAGTAATTGAATGTTTTATTATCATTTAAATCAAGTATCATTAATTAAATATGTAAATTTTTAAGTTTTTTTTTTAATTTATAATTTTTTATATTTAAATATTAGTATATATTATGTGACAATATGTTTCAAATTTTCATTCAATTTTTGTTTAATTGATTTAATTGATAAATTTTTATATCCAATTTAAAACATGTAGACTTAGATCAAATTAAAATTAAAAGAAAACAATAAGATGGAATTATTTTAAAAAAATTTAAAAAAACAAAGTTAAAATAAATATAAAAATATTTTTATGTGTTACATAATTTTTAGTGTAATATTATCTGAGTAATATTATAATTTTGTTATAGGTAGGATTTATATAATGTTAATTTGTAACACTAAGAGTTATGTTTACAGATACCTTCAGACATAGTGATCAATAAAATATGTTTTGGCTTATTTATTAATTAACAAAATTAATAAACAAAATCATAATAAATAAAATCACAATTAATTAATACAAATAATATTTTTATGAATTATTTTGTTTTTAAATTAATTATCATAAACATAATAGTTTAACCTCTTATTTTAATTTTATACAATTTTTTTTAGTTTAAATTCTTTATTGAAATGTTTCACATTTTTTCTCTTTACATTATTTTTTATATCCAAAAATTATTTATATTTAATTTAAGAAAATTAGAAATATATTTTAAAGTTGGTTTCCTTTACATTATTTTTTATATCCAAAAATTATTTATATTTAATTCAAGAAAATTAGAAATATATTTTAAAGTTTGTTTAAGTTAGTATTTTTATAATAGTACTTCTTTTTATAAGTTAAATTCTGAAAATAAATAAAATTATTATTTTTTATACATATTATTAAAATTATACTTTAGTTTTATAAAAATAATTATGTTATTTCTTAAAATAAATAAAATTATATTTTTCATACTTATTATTAAAATTATACTTTAACTTTATAAAGATAATTATGTTATTTTCTTCAAATAAATAAAATTATTATTTTTTATACATAATATTACAATTATATTTTAATTTTATAGAAATAATTATACTATATACCATTATAAATGAGAAAATACATAATAAAGATAATATAAATATTAAAAATAACAAAATTTATAATGAAAATATTTAATATATTTAAGAATACAATTTTTTATAAAATTAATAAAAATACTAAAAGCAATAAAATTCAAAATAAAACTATTAAATATACACATAAAGTGTTTATACTAGTATATACATCAATGTATATTGCTAGTATATACACTAGTGTATATTCTAGTATATACACTAAAAATAATAATTAAAAAAAGTTTGAATAAAGCATGCTAGCTTCCTATACTCTAAAAAAAGACATATATTTGCAATTTCTACTACATTAATAGATACAAAAATACACATAACCACATATATAGAGATAGATAGAGAGTTTTATTTGAATAATTTGAACACTAGTGTATATTCTAGTATATACGCTAGTGTATATACTAGAATATACACTAGTGTATATATTAGAATATACGTCAATGTATACTGCTAGTATATACTAGAATATACACTAGTGTATATATTAGAATATACGTCAAGGTATACTGCTAGTATATACACTAAAAATAATAGTTAAAATAAAGTTTGAATCAAGCATGCTAGCTTCTTATACTCCCAAAAAAAGACATATATTTGCAATTCCTACTACATTAATGGATACAAAAATACACATAACCAAGAATATATAGATAGAGAGTTTTATTTGAATAATTTGGAACACTAGTATATATTCTAGTATATAATGTATATACTAGTATATACACTAGTGTATACAGTGTATATTCTAGAATATACGCTAGTGTATACACTAAAAATAATAATTAAATTAAAGTATGAACAAAGCATGATAGCTTCCTATACTCTAAAAAAGACATATATTTGCAATTCCTACTACATTAATAGATAAAATACACATAACCACATGTCTATATATAGAGAAAGAGTTTTATTTGAATATTTGGAACACTAGTGTATATTCTAGTATATACACTAGCGTATATACAAGAATATACTTCAATGTATATTGCTAGTATATACACTAAAAATAATAATTAAAATAAATTTTGAAAAATTTGGAACACTAGTGTATATTCTAGAATATACACTAGTGTATATACTAGAATATACATCAAAGTATATTGCTAGTATATACACTAAAAATAATACTTAAAATAAAGTTTGAATAAAGCATGCTAGCTTCCTATACTCTAAAAAAAAACGTATATTTGTGCAATTCCTACTACATTAATGGATACAAAAATACACATAACTAAATATATATAATTTGGAACACTAGTGTATATTCTAGTATATATACACTAGTGTAGTGTATATACTAGAATATACGCTAGTGTGCATTCTAGTATATACACTAGTGTATATACTAGTGCATATTCTAGTATATACACTAAAAAAAATAATTAAAGTAAAGTTTGAATAAAGCATGGTAGCTTCCTATGTACTCCTAAAAAAAAGACATATATTTGCAATTCCTACTACATTAATGGATAAAATGCACATAACCACGCATATATAGATAAAGGGTTTTATTTGAATAACTTGGAACGCTAGTGTATATTCTAGAATATACTAGTGTATATACTAGAGTATACACTAGTGTATATACTATATATACTAGTGCATAGTATGTATTGTATATACTAATGTATGATATACTAGAGTATACACTAGTATATATACTATATACACTAGTGTATACTCTAGTATATACTATAGACTAATGTATACCCTAGTGTATACATTAGTGTATATACTAGATTATTAGATTATTTACTCAATATTTAGCAAGCATTCAACATATTAGATTATTTACTCAATATTTATCTATATTAGATTGTAAAATGAGTTTTCTTATATCTTTTTTTATAACCAATGTTTAGTTTAATAAAGAAAGACTTCTGATTGTGACTAGAGAGTGCCTCCTCTAAATTCAAGTTTAGTTAAGGTAACCTCTTGTAAGATAAGAGTTTGTTATCTTTTGAATCATTGCAAATGTTTCAGTCCACAAAGTAGATAAAAGGCATAAAGATCATACATCTCCACAAAGTTTGCAACAAGCAATAGTTCATGAGCATTCAACACATCCATTACGACAATAAGTAAGAGAATTAATTCAAGTATCGAAACTCATTTTATTGAGCATATCATGGCTTTTATTACATATATTTCCCTCATGGTCCTCATACTCGTATATTAAGATTGTCCTCGCTTCCTGTATAGAGACAAAAAAAACCATCAAATTTAGAATACATAGATATTAAATAATGTAAAAACATGCATCGTTACACTATATAATACATATATTAACCATTAATATAGTGAAAAAATAAGCAATGTTTAAAACTAAGAATTTTAATTTGGAATTATTTCATGGTTTTAGTAAATAGAAGACATAATAAAAATTAAGAAAAGGCATCACTATAATTTTTACCAAATGCTTTAAAGTTATTTACCCTTGAGGATAACTCATAAGTTCAAGTATGGAATTAATTGGATTGTTTGTATATTTGAACTAGTTTGGATGCCTCACCTGTAACAATACAAAATTCAATATCATATACAATATGATTGCATTGAAGATAAGTATTTTTCACATATAATGTAATATAATAATTACGTTTTTTAGGAATCATCAATCTACCTGTATGTGGAAGCATAAAGTTACTATCGACAATATTATCATTAAATAACTGGACCCGACAGCTTTGAACATTGGCAGATGTGGATCCCTCGCCTATAACAATAAAAAAATCACATAGGGAAGATAAGTATATATTGTATTTTACGTATGACAAGACATATTATCAAAATTCCATACCAATATTGTGTAGAACTAAATTTTGGACATCAAGTGCTTGCTCTAGATTTCTTTTTCGTTGAGAAGCTAACTCCAACTGTTCATTCATGTTTTTTTTCTTTGCACGAAATCGTCCAACCTTTTGAAACTGTGGTTTATCTGTTCTTGCTTTGAAATCGCGCCCACATTTCCTTTTTCTATTGGTTGGGCTAAAAACGTTATGTTTCCTCTTAGTAGTGATCTTGGATGGAGTTACCGTATTGAAAAACTTTTTATGGCACTCTTGGTATGCATTGGCTACGATGTTATCCACTACATATGCCTGCTCCAAATTAGTGGGAATCATGGATGATAAACCCCTCAAGTACTCTTGAGTTGATGAAGCGACAGATTTAATTTCATCATCCCTAAGTAAGGCACTATCTGTTCTTACAATGGTTGAATCAACATGATGTGAGGAATTCTTTGCATCATCAGTGTTTGTTTCATTATGGAGAAAATGATTGGGAGGAGAATTGAAGCACGATGGAAGTTGTGTTTCGAATTATGGGGTCATTATAGTTGTTTCATTTAAATCAAATAAATTTTTATGCCTTTCGATAATAGAATTCGAGACATTTGGCATTATATTGCCCCCAAAAACAGTGTTACTCACTAACATCTAAACTTTTAAAACATGTTTATAGACATTTCCATTCAGGGCCCAATTACAATTACAAAAGTGTAGAGTTGACCCTTTATATATGATATTATACCAAGTATCACAAGTATCCTTATTCTGGCTACAAACCCAACATTCATTGTTATTTTTATCATCGACCACACAATCTTCATTTGGACATTTGTTTGTTCTGCACTTGGATGCATTCAATTGTTTCTTAGATTTTCTAGGTCGCACAAACCCAGCTTCTTTTAAATGTTGCATATGGATGTAATATTGTTCAACCATTATCAACAACACATACATTAGCCAATCAATCTGTCTATGGCATGCATTGTTCTTCTCACTTAGGTGCCTTTGTTTTATATACCCATGGTAAGATTCAATTGCATTATTCGTGTCTTGATTGGAATGTGTAAAATTTCTATATGCTTTTCCCCACATATCTGGAAAAAAACATAAACATTAGGTATGAAGTAATAACTATTATGAAATTACATAATATAGTCATAAAATCAATAACAAAAAAACTTACATATTTTATTGTTGGCTAACCAAGTGGTTGTAAAATATTCTATAAACTTTTTATGTTCACTGAATTTATCAAGGAACCTTGCAACTGCCTGTTGAATAGATCCATCATCTTGACATGAGTGCATGATTTCTCCTAAAGCAGGGAAAATGTGGATTTTGTTTTCTCTTCCTTTGACTTTATTTCCAACATTCTTCAACCATGCTCGACGGACATGCCATACACATAATAATATTGTACAATTGGTGCAAGTCCTAAAAAAACGTAACATTAAATAGAATATACCTAAACATTTATGTTTCATATCTCTTATAAAAAGAATAGACACATCACCTTAATGCCTCAATTTCAGCTGCAGCATCATCTGTGATGAAAGCTTGGACATGCCAATCTGGGCGTTCTTCTATTCTGATTGCAAATAATGACGATATCCATTTACAAATACCATTTGTAGTGTTGCGTGATGAAATCACCCAAGCTATTGGAATCCCATTGCGATGCTCGTCAAAAACCATTAAAGTATAAAGTTGATACTACGTTGTGAACAATACATAGTCATAAGTATATAAGATACAAACATTGAAATGAATATGAATTATGAGAAACATGTACTCACCCCATACTTGTTTGTACTAAATGTGGAGTCCATTGAAATTATGTTGTTGTGTGAATGTTTTACCATCATCGAGTGCATCCACCTTATTTGTATGCCTATGATAAAAGGGATGTTTTGAATAACATCTTGTTTTTGGTAGAGAAAAACCCTTTCAAGGCACTCATTGAACCAACATTCCACACTCCTTGGATCATTTTCATCATTCACGTACTCTAGCCTTTTCATATCATTCTAAATGTTTAATATATCATGTCTTGTCATAAATGCATCTCAGGATATCCCTATGAACAACTCACTAGATCCATGATTCACATCAGAGATGAGTTTGTCCCATATCATTGTAACATTGAAACCCTTTTGAATCAAATCTTGGACACTTGGATAAATGTGGTGCATAATTGAATTTTTAGGGCCTGTTGATTGCATTGTTTCCATGACATACAACATTGGATTTATCAATATGTGTACGCATGGTATATATTATAACAACATCATCTGGTCTAAGATGAATTCGTCGCACAATGAAGTGACATTGGCAACCAACTTTAATACTTTCACTATGAAGACGTTTATTCTTTGTTTGTTCTCGTGCATTCATAGTAATGGTCTGTGTGGATTGCAGACCATATGCACACCAATAACTATATATGAAGAATTTACAACAAATTAGATAAAATATTTATGCATGTTTGACAGTGAACTATTAAACAAAATTATATAAATATATAGAAACTCACAAAGTATACTCTAGATATGTCCCAAAGTAAGTCTTTTTGATATCCTCCACTTTTTTACTTCATCTATTGTTAACAATAAATTGAGTAGGTGTGCCTTCATTTAATTGCTCCCCACTTATAAAGTCCTCAAGTCAACAATAAAGAATAATAGCGACTTGGTCTCCCCAAACTTCTATCCAAGTCAATTCTTCTGCTAAAAACTCCATCAACTCCTCTAGGTCTTGGACCTCCAACTCATTTATAGTCTCCCACTTCTCCATTCTTCAAATCCCTATACAAATAGCATTGAAAATAATTTGGTTTAAGTATCATAATTTTGTTTGATGTATATTTCAAAGTTCTCATTAATCGTCTCCTACTTATTCATTCTTCAACTCCCTATAAAAATTGCATTGAAAATAATTTGGTTTGAGTAAGTATTATAATGTTGTTCATAGGTGATAAAATCTTATTATGACGTTACACTTGAATCTCAACATTCATGGATGATTATTCATGGGTTGGGAGAGGATTTATTTTGCCTTAAATGTATATAAGAGAAACATTTCAAAATGGGGATCTTAACAAAGAAATTGATATAAAACGAACTAAAAGTTTTGTTCTTAAAAAAAAAGAATAGCGTGTAAACTGAAGAAGGTTATATATGACCTAAAACAAGTAGCTAAAACATGATGTCTAATATATATGAACATTTCAAAAGTATATGATTCAACTATATATATATATATATATGTATATATATATATATATATAAACTCAAATTTTATATTATATTTAATTTAAATATGTATAACATTGTATATTTATTTAATTCTTTTGAGATATGAGTTTAATGAAAAGTTAAATGAATCGATAGTAACCATATGCATTTTAATGTAAACATAACAATTATGGATTAGTTATAATTGTAATTCTAATGTCATAAAGTTTATAAAATATTTAAACAATATTTTTTAACTACAAATACAAGTAATAAGGTGGATACAACATTTTAATCCAAGTATAATTAATAAGGTGGATATGGTTAAGTTCAAAATATGGAAATCATATATTTAATATAGATAAATATTTCAAAAGTATAGGATTCAACTAAGTTAGTTATATATATAACTCAACATTTAAATTATTTTTAATTTAAATATTATAACGTTATACATTTATTGAATTTTCATTAACTCAACATTTAAATTATATTTAATTTAAATATGTATAACACTGTACATTTATTGAATTTCCATTAAAATAAGGGTTTAATATAAATTCAAATCATTTAATGTTAGCTATACACATTTAAAAAATACATATTTAACTACAAGTACGAGTAATAAGGTGGATAACATTTCAAGATTCAATTTGTTAAATGATATAAATAAAAAATATATATAGTTAAGTTCAAAATATGAAAACATTTATGGGCCTCAATCATGTGTCTAATATAGATCTAATATAGATGAATAAGATTCAACTATATATATAGATTTTAGGACTCAAAAAAATAAAATATATTTAATTTGAATATGTTTAATATTGTACATTTATTTAATTTTGATTAAAATATAAATTTAATGAAAAGTTAAATGACTAGACATTAACCATATTCATTATAATGTAAAAACCACTTTTTTGGATTACTTAAAATTCCAATTAAAAAAGTGTTGAAGTTTATAAAACATTTAAAAAATATTTATTTAAGTACACGTACTAGTAAGCTCTATAAAACATTTAAACTACAAATATAATTAATAATGTTAGCATTTTCTTTAAACATTAAATATTCAATTGGTCAAATGCTATACATAAAGATAAATATTTGATTAGAAGTAGAATTTAAAGATATTTACAATATAGATAACTAACATGATATCATATGGTTAAGTTCAAAATATGGAAACATTCATGGGCCTCGATCATGTTTTTACTTGAGCATCTATTTTTTATTTGTGGTTTTAATGCCACAATTTTTTTATTATCTATTTTTACTCTCTTTGGTAGTCTTTTCAACATGAGCTTTAAGACCATTTTAAGCTAATCGATGCTTTGGCTCATCTTTCATTGCATCCTCTATGTTGTCATATATTATACCAAAGCCTTTGGAGAATGGAGCTTTTGTTTGAAAACCATATATGAATATTGTTTGCATATCTGAAACATTGAATTTTCTTGCAAGTTCTTCTTTCAACTCTGGTCTCGAAAGATTGCCCCTTCCAGGATGGATAACATGTATTTGGAATTGTCTTTTACGTAGATGGAGGTTATCCTAAAGGTGTCGAATGCAAACTGTATGTCTTGGTTCCGCCATTGCTAATTTATTTGGTAAATTTTTATTTCAAAGATGTTTATCTATAATAACCTCGCAACCAAGGAAACACCATAGTAAGTTTATTTGCATAATGCATAATTTTTTTGAAAGATTAAAACTATTGCAAGAAAAATATTGTGTAACTATAAGCATTTAAGTGTAAATATATTAAATGGAGAAAATATTGACAAATTTATTTGAAAATAGAAGACTAATTTAAAAGAGTTTGATTTCTAACGACTTTGAGTGATCTAAGTGGACTTTTGACCTATAAAATAATATGTACATTGGTTTATATGATTGGTGGCAAGTGCTTTGTTAAATGGGGTCATCGAAATGTCCATTGGCAGTCTACCATCCAACTTGGGATGTGTAAGGGGGGCTTCATAAGTCCACACAACCCTTACTCCTAATGTAAGATAACATTTCTCATCCACTATGTTAAATACTACTATTTTATGTTTTCACCAATCTAAGAATAACACTAAAATAAAAAGTTTCTAATTTTCATTTTGCTTTCACAAATATTCAAAAATGAAAAGAAACATTGCATAGATATAGATGGAACATAAACAAAAATCAATATACATGCATATAAACATATATTTCTTGAAACAACAATATTAAAATAATAAAAGCACTATTTTTTTTGGGATATTTCAGAATGTGTAGAATACTAAATATTAGTCCTCAAATCTTACCTAATAACATTTGATTTTTGTAATAAACTTCTTCTTCATTGATTTTACTTTTACAAAATGCTTTTAAACTTTATTCTTAATTTGAAAACACATCTCCTTCTACATCTATGACTAACCAAACACAATGACAAAATCTATGTTTACATCAAATCAAACATCATAAAAGTTATTACTTGTTTTAGCTTATACTTTTATTTCAATGACTTTTAAGAAAAAAATTCAATACATCACTTTTAATAATTAGTTACAAGCAATCAAATAAGCTATCTTAGTAAAGCAATTAATAAAGTTATTTCCCATAAAAATAAGTAATAATAAACACCCCTATAAGAGCAATGATGTATCAACAAATTTATAAAAAATCATTAAGTTATATACATAATTTAAATTGTTATGTTATATTCATTTTTTTTCTTGGTTGGAACAATGTAACAATTTATATCATCTTAATTATTCTCCCTCTTTAGAGTGTTATATTAAAAAAGAAAGTATTTTTTTTAAATATTTTATTAAATGTATTGGACCAAGAATTATAAACACTACTGAGAGAGAGGGGCTTATGGAAATGTAGATCCTTCTCTCAACGGACAATTCTCTATGAAGGAACTAATAAAATAAAATAATAATTAATTATTATTCCTTAAACCTTACCATCTTTAGATTTTATAAAATAATAAAATAAAGAATTTATTATATAATAATTAATTATTATTCCTTAAACCTTACCATCTTTAATAATAATAATAATAATAATAATAATAATAATATCTCACAATTCTTAATAAAACAAAATTCCATAATAATAATATCTCACAATTCTTAATAAAACAAAATTCCTCCTTGCACAAGAAGAATGGCAGAAATGAATGAAATTAAAGAAAGAATAGCGAAATTAGAGCTTAACCAAGCCCAAGGTCCTAAAAATATTGAGGGTTTACACTCAAGACTCAACCAAATCGAAGGAGAACTACACAAAAGCAAAATCGAATTATCAGAGACTGTAAAAAAAGAAGTCAACGGAGCAGTATATTGGGAGATGGAAGGAGTAAAAAGGGACATCACGGTATTGTTCGAATCTGGGTTAAGCAAACTCGAGCAGCATTTGGAAGAAACAATCACCACATTAGTTGGCAAGGGGTCAAAGGAAGACCAACCATCCTCAAATTCAAGTCATCATAAGAGAATTCCTCCCATAAGAGAGATTCCACAAGAAGAGTCTGATCACGATCATGCTCGAAATCATGAACAATCGCTCTCTCCTCCAAAAAGAAGTAGATATCAAATGAAACCTAAGTTAGAATTGTCAAAATTCAATGGCAACAAAAAACAGAGCATGGCATGGATCAACAAAGTAGAAGAATTTTTTTCCATACACAATATCACAACCGACGAAGAAATGATAAAATATGCCTTGATGCAGCTAGAAGATTAGGCTTACAACTGCTACATGTGGTGGAAGGTTACAACACAAACAACTAAGCGCAAGTGGAAAACATTCAAAAACGATTTCTTTAAGAGGTTTGAAGATTTAAAAGAAAAGGAATTCTTCGCAAAACCCACCAGATTGCAGCAAAAAGGTGACGTTGATGAATACACTGACGAATGGGAAGCCCTGGCAACATGTGTGCCGGAACTCACATATAGTCAACGCCTCCAGACTTATGTGTACAAACTAAAACCATATATCAGAGATGAACTAGAACTATTAAATGTATCAACCTTGGATAAAGTGAGATGCAAGGCAAAAATCATTGAGGAAAAATTGAAAAAGACGTGGAACAAGAACCATGACAAAGATTGAAGGTCCATCCAAAATACCAAGACCGACACCAAATACCAGCCACCGCATCTAAGAAATGACAACAAAACCACTTTAGACGTCCAACGAATGAAAGAAGGGAAGTGTAAATATTGCGGAGAGAAGTGGGACCCAAGACATAGATGTTTGAGAAAAAAGACCACCAAGAACTTATATCAATGTGAAGCAAAAGAGGAAGACAAGTCAGATAGCGAGGAATCTAACATAGAAGAAACAAGTGACATCCAGAATCCTCCATAAGATTCAGAAGATGAAGAAATGCCCAAGATATCAATTTCAGCCATAACAGGAATACACCAACCATAGACATTAAAACTTAAAGGGCATATAAAAAATAATAATGTTGTCATCCTATTCGACACAGGAAGTACCCATAACTTCATCGACGTAAATGTTGCCAAGAGGCTTAACCTTTCCATATATTCAGTACCCAACATGAAGCTAATGGTAGTATATGGAAAAAAGATAAAAAAAAAAGTGAGAAAATGCCACAAAGTTAAGCTGCAAATACAAGACTATAACCTTGAGTCAGAATTTTACGCAGTACCCTTAGGAGGAGTTGATGCAGTATTGGGAATTCAGTGGTTGCAAACACTAGGTACCTACTCAGCAAACCACCAAGAACACTTTATAAGGTTTAAATGGCAAGGAGAAATATACAAATTATATGGGTTCCAACCCCCTCGCACACAAATTGTGTCATCCCACAAAATGGAGAAGCTAATTCGAAAGGGAGCACCAGCGTATGTCGGGGTATGTCGTACAATGCCAGGAGATGGAATTATTAACTTCAGAAGTAGTTAAACCAGGTCATCCAGAGATCCAAGGATTAATCCAAAAATACAAAAAGTATTCGAATACCTTCCCATGGAGTTACCACCAGAAAGGAAGATCGAGCATGTCATCAAAATCAAGTCTGGATCAAGCCCTATCAATGTTAAACCCTATAGGTACCCACACCATCATAAGACAAAGATTGAAAAATTAATCCGTGATTTATTGAAGTGTGGAGTGATTACAAAAATTCTAAGTCCGTATGCTACACCAGTAGTACTGGTACGAAAGAAGGATGGGTCATTTAGGCTATGCATCGATTACAGAGGGATAAACAAGATAACTATTAAAGACAAATTCCCCATTCCATTTATTGATGAAATGTTGGACGAACTACATGGCGCAAGGTACTTTTCAAAATTAGACTTAAGGTCAGGATATTGCCAAATCAGAGTAAGGCTAGAATATGTGGTGAAGGTAGCCTTCTGAACCCATGAAGGACATTACGAGTTTAAGGTAATGCCTTTTGGGCTAACTAATGCTCCAACGACATTTCAAGCAACCATGAATAACCTATTTCAACCATTCCTAAGGAAGTTTGTATTAGTGTTTTTTGATGACATCCTTATATACAGTAAGACATGGAAGGACCATCTCACACACCTAGAACAAGTGCTCTCTATTTTAAAAGAAAATCAATTATACGCCAAAATGTCCAAATGCATGTTCGGTAAAGAAGAATTGAGCTATCTTGGGCACATAATATATAAAGAAGGAGTCAAGGTAGATCCAGAAAAAATCAAATCAATCACAGACTAGCCCAAATCTACCAACATATCCAAGTTAATGGGATTCCTCAGGCTAACTGGATACTATAGAAGATTCATTAGGAATTATGCGCACAAAACCGCACCCTTATCCAACCTTCTAAAAAAGAATGCATTCCAGTGGAGTGAAGAAGCGGAAAAATGTTTTGAAGCCTTGAAAGGAATTATGTCCTCCTCACCTGTATTAGCTACCCCAAACTTCTCCAAACCATTCGTGATAGAATGTGATGCTTCAGGCTATGGGTTGGGAGAAGTACTAATGCAAGATGAACACTCGATAGCTTTTGAGAGCAGGAAAATAAACAAGCGAGAACAATTGAAATCTACATATGATAAGGAAATGCCGGAAATTATGTAGGAATTGGTAAAGTGGAGACAATGCCTCCCAGGGAGAAAATGCATGATCCACACATACCACAATAGTATTCAATACCTACTTCAATAGAAAACATTGTCCACAGAACAACAGAAGTGGATAGAAAAAATCATTGCTTTCGACATGGAAATAATACACAAAAGGGGGAAGGAAAATGTAGTCGCAGATGCACTCTCCAGAAAAGATGAGGATATTACCTCTTACTCCATCTCAGTCGCAATTCCAAATTGGCTAGATGAAATACGAAGTGAATATGCCAAGGACACAGAAACAAGCACTATAATTAACAATCCTAACCGTGACCCCAAGTTTGATTGGAAAAACGATATTCTTTGGTATAAGGGGAGGATTTATTTAAACAAAAACTCTAAGTTCAAGGTTAAGGCAATAAAAGAATCCCATGATTCACTAGCTGCAAGACATGTAGGATTCTTCAAATCTTTTTATAATGCACGAAGGTCATTTTTCTGGAAGGGAATGCAAAAAGATATCTAGCAATATGTGGCAGAATGCGACAAATGCCAAAGGAACAAAAGCGAAAATGTTTTAACCCCAGGGTTACTCAACCCCCTGCACATTCCAGACCAGAAATGGGAAGAGATATCAATGGATTTCATCGATGGGTTACCTCCGTTAGAAGGAAAGGACAAGATGCTAGTAGTGGTCGATCGATTAACCAAATTTTCTCACTTCATGGCAATAAAAAAAACAGACATGACAAAACAAATTGCAGATGTATTTTGCAAAAATGTCTACAAATTACATGGCTTCCCAAAAGTCATCGTCAACGACAGAGATACAAAATTTAATGGGAAATTTTGGAGGGAATTTTTCAAACAAGTATGCACCTAACTCAATATGAGCTCAACTTACCATCCCCAAATAGATGGTCATACTGAAGTCGTTAATAAATTCTTAGAAGCATATCTACGTTGTTTTGTAACAAATAAACAAAACCATTGGTCTCAATGGTTACACTTAGAAGAATGGTGGTACAATTCAACTTACCACACCTCCGCAAAAATGACCCCTTTCCAAGATTTATATGGGTATGAACCCCCAAATTGGAAGGAGTTAGTTCTGAACGACACTAATGTTACAGAAGTAAAGAACAAACTAGAGAAATCTCAAAAAATGATTGAATTACTCAAGGAATCATGGCACATAATCACATGAGGCAACAAGCAGATATAAAAGTGGAGGAAAACACAAGTTGGCCCCAAAGTTCTATGGACTGTACCAGATTATCTAGAAGATTAGTCAAGTGGCGTATAAATTACAGTTACCTAATAAAAGTCGTATCCACAATGTCTTCCATGTATCATGTCTCAAAAAAATGTTGGGGAAACATCAAACAGTACAAACAATACTTCCTATGTTAGATGACGAAGGGAGGGTCATTTGGGAACCCGATGAAATCATGGAAACCTGAGAAAGAAAACTCCATTCTCGAACACTCAAGGAATATCTCATTAGGTGGAAGAATTTTCCAGATGAAGACGCATCATGAGAGATAGAACAGTTTCGTCAACAATACCCGTCCTTACCCTTGCTTTGAGGACAAAGCATTCTAAAAGACGGCGGCAATGTTATGTATCTAAATATTTATAAACCATTGTTTTAAATATTAAATATAGAGTTAGTGAATTAACGTAGAGTCACACCAATTCATCAAGCGGTGTGTATTAACTGATAAAAGGTCATCTCCATTATTGTAAAATAATCATCATATATTCAATTATCAATTTTACTGTGGGTTTAATTGCGAAATAATGTGGGTTTAGAAGTCTTTGTCTACTTCAGCCTGCAACATATTTAGGGGCACCGCTCATCTCCTTGACCACCAAACACCAAGCTTGGCATAGTATTGCCTCTATAATGGAATCATAATTGTCCAACTGGGCCTTCCGCTCTCTTAACCTAACTAGAAGACTTGTTCTTATAAACTATGTTCTAAGAGGCATGTGCTCCTATCTCTTCTCAATCCTAGCTACTCCCAAGATCTTCCTCAATGAAATTTGTTCCCTCCAAAGAACCTTCCTATGGGGAGGAAAAAATAGATTAAAAAAAAAAGAAAATGGGCCCTAATTGCATGGGACAAATTATGCAAACCAAAGCTCTTGGAAGGATTGGGACTATGAGACCCAGAAATAGAAAACAAAGCTATCTCATCCAAGCTTTGGTGGAGATGGATTACAAGCCTGAAATCCCCTTAGAGCCATATCTGGAAGGTAAATATGTGCATGAAATACCCAATGAAGAATTGATTATTCTCCAAGAAACATGCACCAAGTCAATCTTATGGAAGTCTGCTTGGAAGAACAAGGAAGTTATCTAGGAACATGCCTTTGGGGAAATCTCCAATGGCCAAACAACTTTCTTTTGGGATGATGCTTGGAAACAATGCAACAAACTAAATTCTTTAGAACACAGCAGGCAGCTAAGACAAGTCACTCTTGCTTCCAACTGCTTCCTTGTGAACCATTTATGGGTTTAGAACAACCATGAATTACACTAGCAGAAATGGAAAGATCCCACACTATGGAAATATTCTTCTCAAAACCAAAATTGGAAAGATCTTCGAAAAGAACTCAACTCATGCAGAATATTGTGTTAAGAAGGGGAATACGTACTTCGATGAGGACATAAAAGCAAAGGTATCTTCTCCTTGAAGGAAGCATGCTCTATTCTAGTGGATATTAATTGGAGTCAACAAGAGCTTATCTCAAAACATAACTTATGGCCCAAAGTTTCGACCTTCCTTTATCTGGTAGCTTGGAACAAGATCCTCATCTAGGACCACATAATGCGCAAAGGTTTTGAGGGACCTTCCCTTTGTTTACGATATCATCAAGAAGGGAAACAAAGGAACACATGCTCAACCGGCATTGCACCTTCACACAAAAATTATGGGATAAGGGTGCATAAATATTTAGACATTTGGATAGAGACAAAGCAAGTATTCGCAACACCATCTCCTAGTGGAGCCACACAATCTCTGAGGATAAAATCGTGAATAGGACATGGCAACTCTTTCCTGGTTTCCTTCTATGGAGGTATGGAAGGAATGAAATCACGTAATTTTCAAAGATGTCTTCCAAGACATTTCTCACCCATGGAATAAAATTCATATGAAGATTCGGGAAAGGATCCTCTCAACTCAATGGTCTGGGTGTTAGAAAAACAGGATCGCAGAACAATAACAATAAACAATAAATAAGATGCAAATATTAAAACACATTACAAGAGAGGCACATATATAACGTGGTTCATCCAATATGGGCTACGTCCACACAGAAATTGCCAATCCTTTATTATTATACCATTCAACAAAATGAAGGGATACAACCTGCAGCAACCCCACTGCACTTCCTCTTCACTCTCTCACAGTCTCTCCCTCATAATCACATAGATCGATTTTACAATGCTACAATATAATACAATATACAACTGTATTAAAATTCCCTCCTTTTATAGGAGAATTACCATGGGAAAATACCATGGGTCACCCAATACCATGGGCCCGCAAACTGTTAGCCAACAAACATCCCAAAAAATTGTTTTGGGGGATTCGCCCTCGGACCCCTGCGGGGGGACATCGGGGGTGTTATATAGTAAAACTGGAGTACAAACACAACTGAACAATAATATCTATGAATATGGAAGATCAGGTTTCACAACCAACACTCTGGAATACTGGAAATGATGGAGTCAAGCCTGGAACATTCTTTGAAGCTTGGAATCTTTACCAACAAACAGTCACCCCCTTTAATACAAATTCGAGACCCAACTCGGTCAACCCGGACAAATGATCCCCACCTGAAACATGATTCATTAAATTGAATTTTGATGGATCCGATCCTGGTAAATTTGGCCCTACAAGATTCAGAGGTGTCCTCAAGAATAACAAAGGGAAAATATTATGAAGTTACTTGGGATTCCTTGGAACAAATAGCAACAACGTGACTGAGTTATTCGTTATGCTATCCTGCATCCACACAGCTCATATCAATGGGTTCCACATGTTTGGGTACACAAGGTACTCCCAAAAGACCGAACACCTAGAGCAGCTACTCACACAAGCAAATCACATATCAACACCCCAATGTTTTCACGTGGTTTAAACCCTCGAAAGGGAAACACTCCACTTCCCCATCCAAATAACTACTTGAGGTAGTTTATTATGCAAAAGAAAGAAAGTTACAAATGAGCTTCTCATAATCGATCAACTACCCAATGACCCTCCATGCTCTTTAAATAGATATCATAGACCAATCGGGTGCTAAGCCACGAATCAAAGGTAGTTATGATCTAAGGGAAGATGAACTGTTGGATCACTCTATGTCTAGAACATATTGCGACCGTCGGATTAGATATTTACAAATGCATACTAAAGAAACACACTTTTCCTAACAGATATATTATAACAAGTTGATCTTAACTAACTCTTAAGTGTCTAAATATCCTAACACCACAAACTCATAATTGAAGGAGACTCCAAGCTAATGACACAAAGCCTTTTTAAGCTAATTAAGAGATCTAAATCCCACGAGGTCAATCTAAACAACTTGCTCCCAAAATAGAATTGTTGGAAGTCATCCTTGAACCCACACTTGTCATCATCCTGCACCATCTCAAGTGAGATGCCATCAAGCTGGTGGAAAGGCTGCCAAATTGGGGGTGGATCACCTAGAGAAAGACTTAGATGTTGTTGGAAGTCATCCTTGAACCCACACTTGTCATCATCCTACACCATCTCAAGTGAGATGCCATCAAGCTGGTGGAAAGGCTGCCAAATTGGGGGTGGATCACCTAGAGAAAGACTTAGATGTTGCTTGGAACAAAAACATGTACAAACAAATTTGACTCAAATGTTAGGATATTAATCGTTGAGACACTCAACCCCACGATGGGTGGCATGAGGCGTTTCACGTGTCTCAAGGACATGGCAGATCACAATAATAGTAGGAGCAAGAAGGAAGGATGGGGCATCAATACATGTTGCCACTTGATCTAGTGTAATCAATCTATGCATTGTGACGAAGGTCGCATCAAAGGGGAAGGTGATAGCTCACATGCAGTAAAAGTACCAACTTAAAGCTAGTTCAAGTGGCGACTTTCCATAATTTATGGATTCGACTTCGGTTTTCTCCTCGACGTGGGTATGATATATCCTCTACAATGGTTTAAGGAATAATCTATGCTTATGACTGCTCCTTTTCAAATACTCTGCTTTGTTTAGAATTTCTCCCTGTCGCCTCGGTCTTGGAAACATCCTGCAATTGAGCATAATTGTTCACACCAAAACACTCACAAACACACTACCTTAGGTCCCAAACAACCTCACATGCCAAGGGTCGTGAAGGAACTGGACAAGCTAGGTGGTTTCTTTGGCTCGAGGGTAAGCTAATAAGCTTGTGCACATATCAAATGCTACGAGAAATACGCAACGAATAGGAGCTATGGCAATTTTCCATAGGGCCTGCAATCCAGTGTTGAGGGTATTATAGAGGACTTTGGGGCTCCACGAACTAGAGAAACCAGGCACACCAGAAAACTCATCCTATTTGGAGAATGAAAGCCATGATGGGGATGGCTCTCGATGAGGGTCGAAAGAAGAACTAGACTCGGGAATTGGGCGAGCCTTCACGAGTGTCCACTCAATGGGAGAAAGTTGCACATGTGTTGGAGAGTGGTTTTGAAAAATTAGAAATGGGCATACAAAATTTGGCCCAGAATCAAGTCACAGTGAATGCCAATTTCAACAACAAAATGGATCAACTATTGGAGCTCATGGAGACCCGGGAGAAGCCACAATGCACAATTGTTGATTAACTTGCCCTGCACTCGGGTAACATGTCGAACCCTGTCCACCCATATCTTCACCAATCCTCAACCCGTGAGGGTATTTAACTTATATGTTTAGCTATGTTGTTGTTCAAATTCCTTTTAACTTTTGATTATAAACCGAGTCATAACTCTCGACCTATGGGAAATATGAAAATAACAACCAAATTGATATAACAAGCTAATTTTATTACAATCAAGTTTGAACAAGTTTATATATATATATATTCTCTTTAAAACTAATATAATTTTTCGAATCTTGAAAAAAACATATTGTAAAAATCTTCTACTCAAAATCTACTTATTAATTAATTTAATAAATAATTGTGGATTTATTAATTTAATCAATAAAATATCATATTTATTTTTTAATTTATTTAGATTTATTAATTTAATCAATTAAGTTAAAGTTAACTTTTATGAATAAAATTAAACCACATTTGAAAATGGAAACTCTTCTTTCAAATGTTTTCATGAAAGTTTATTGATGTGATTAACATTTATGAAGACAATTAAATACCATTTGAAAATTAGAAGTGTTACTCATAGCGTGACATTTAGGTCATGGTTTCATATGACTTTTTATTAAAACATTAAAATAAGTTACAACCTCGTTTGAAGTAAGAGAAAATTATTAAAGCTTCATTTTGTTTGAAAATTAGTTTGGAAGTGTTATAATTTGAATTAATTGTCATTGTTAGTCCCTGCCCGGCTAGCAGGGACTCTTGTAATCGGCTTGCTGCCATTTTGTATTAATCAGCGCGCTAACCGAAACATGTTTGAAACAATTGTTCTAAGTTGTAAACCTTCTTTTCCAGCGGTCTTTCTAACTTAAACCTTCCTTTCCAGCTGCCTTTCTATCAACGTGGATGCCTTTTCATGATCGAATCAATTAACCACCAACCGTTTCATCCACCAATCAACAAACTGGAAGTCGTATTTGGCCTCATCCTGAGGCAATAAGAGGGAAATGTCATTGTTTTCCTATGGTTTTTTTGCCTTCCATCTGAGCTATGAGCAATTGCTTTGCAATTTTGAAATAATGCTAGCATTTTGTTAGCATTACTTCCTGGCATTTAATTGTATGTTACATATTTTCATTTCCACAAATGTATTGCTTCATTGAATTGTTGAGTGGCGTGCTTTAGTGCACAAGTGCACGTGTTTGTCTGGGCATGCACCTTTCTGCTGGCATGATTATCCTTTGCATGCACCGCAAGTGTTTTGCATGCATGCACTACAATTGTGTATGCAAGTGTTTTGCATGCTTGCCCTGCGAGTGAGTTTTGCTTTGATCGACAGATGGGGAAGGGAGAAGCTGTTATAGGCAAGCTTAAGCTCAACAGACTCGTACCTCTTCATGCTGCCAGGTCCAAATTCAGAGAGCTACAAGGTCCAAATCCCTCTGTGAGGAAGTTGCTGGATCCATAAGCTAGCAAAGGTTAAAGGTAACAACAACCCTGCACTCAAAATCATCATAGAAAACTAGTTTTCATCCAACGCAGGCATAATGTTAACCATTTGGCCACTATGAACGCTAGCAAGACTCTGCCATAATTCTCACTGCTATAAGCTACTTCTTCATCCAACATAGGCATACTTCATAGAATACACTCTGCTAGTGTTTTATCCTGTACTCATACATCATTCTCAACACCTTGTAAAATTGGCCGAACAAAGAAGAAAATCCAATGAGAAATGCAAGGGATGATTAGTTACCTCAGAGAAGCAGTTATGATAAAGATACTCTCACCCGAAGTTGCTCCCAAATTCAAAGGATGTCGGTCTGCTCGGTTGTCTGACAAGTCCATATTTGAATTCTGTGTCTGCCCATGTTTGATTTCTCTAATAAACCTGTAAAACAAGAAGCACCAACACAGCATGATTTATGTTTTATAGTATTTATCTTTAAGTGAAAAGGGGGTTTCTAATCCTATCTATAACTCTCTGTATATAGTATTGATATAATGGGCGCAATACCTGGTCGATAAGCTGAAGAGGGGCTGTATCTCATTTTCTAGTTCTTAAGGTTTGTTTTTACAGGCCTATTTTGATCACATTTGTTCGAAAATGGCCACCCACGTTGCAGCCTCTGCTCTAGCTTCGCTCCATTCGAATCTTGGCGCCACTAGGCATCTTTCGGGTTTTAACTCAACTGCCATTTTGTTTCGAACAGACCTCTCTCCGAAGCTTAAAACAAGAAGCACCAACACAACATGATTTATGTTTTATAGTATTTATCTCTTAGTGAAAACAGGGGTTCTAATCCTATCTATAACTCTCTTATACTTCGTACCATAAACTAAATAAATATACTGTATATAGTATTGATATAATGGGCGCAATACCTGGTCGATAAGCTGAAGAGGGGTTGTATCTCATTTTCTAGTTCTTACTGTTTGTTTTTACAGGCCTATTTTGATCACATTTGTTCGAAAATGGCTGCCCGCGTTGCAGCCTCTGCTCTGGCTTCGCTCCATTCAAATATTGGCGCCACTAGCCATATTTTGGGCTTTAACTCAACTACCATTTTGTTTCGAACCGACCTCTCTCCAGAGCTTAACTTCTCTGCATTGTTTCCATCAATTGATGGATTTTATGGCGCGATGAAAGTCTGTAATTCTGGACGTAATTCTGGACGAAAAACTGTTGTTAGAAGCAAGAGCAGGGGTGTAGCCCAGGACGATCTTGCTCTTAGTCTTCTCCAGCCTAGGAAATCGCTTGAAGCAGCTAGTAGGTCACTCCGTCCAGCTGCACTTACAACAGAAACTATTCCTCTTCAAATCCTAAGAGTGATCATAGTATCAAAGAACAGGAAACCATTCGCAATGTTTTGGAATTGTTGCATGCAAACCCCATGCCTCTCGTCGTCTGCAACTGCATATTCCAGCAATAATGGGAATCCGCCCTGCAACTACATATTCCGGCAACAATGGGAATCCGCCCTGTAGCCGAATGCTTCAACTGGAGATTGGAAGCCTCTGATCTAGCTTACATCAACGTTTTGATAATTTTAGCTCTCTGGACATTATATTGAATGGCAGATTGCAGCCTTTACCATCACGCTTACGATGGAGCAAGGTAGCATAGTTCCCGCTAGCATAGTTCAGCTTTTCTTCATGACCATCCCCAGCTTATTCAATTGCCCTGTGGTTAGACCATGTATCCCATGCGTGCGTTTCAGAACTGAGACAATTTATACATGTTTAGATCACTTGCATGCATGTGATACGTGTCCGAATGCAAATATCAACGCCTTGCGCCCTTTCCAATCAATTCCAAATCCAGCTAAATTATATATGGATAAACGGATAATAAAACAAAAAAATATCAACACAAATACGATATATCTAAGATGAGAATATCCAACCTTTGTCCTCTTCGATAAATTCCAATCCTGGCTGCTCTCTGCAATCAGATCTAAAACATGAATGCATGTAAAATATCTACAAAAATACCTCCATCTGTCACCATTGGTCTTCTATGTTAGTCCTTGCATGCATAATTGCTTCATATAATATACGAAGCCGAATTAAGGGTTTCAAGAAAACGATTCTGAATATATTAGTTTATGTAAAACTTAAAAGAGTATGTCCATTTAGTTTATTAGTTTTTCTATCAGTTAACAACACAATTAATAATGGGTGAATTGCATTAGGTCTATACTTTCACAGCATAACGAGCCCGCAGCCAAAAGGAGAAAAGAAAACTCATCGGGCTTGGAAGAATGAGATCTGAACTATCAAAGTGTTAAATCCATTTTCAGAAGAAAATATAATGCAAACAACCATAGTTTCGAGAGGAATCCAAGGCATACCAAAATGTAAAGTCGCTGGCAACAACCGAGTTTAGGTCATTAACTAATGAAAACACAGGCATATACACAAAACCTATTTTGGATTGCCAGAAACACAATTATAATTGAAGGAAGACATTTATCCATCCTATTCAGAGATTTAAAAATACATCAAGCTGGGATAACTAGAGACTTGGAGATGGATTTGAACGTCGTCTCTCTTCATTGGTTCTCTTGGAGGGATGAACCAAGTATCAAATTATACAACAAATAATATAGATCTGAAATGCAGTCATATATAATAGAAGGAAGATAGTTTTCTTCTCTGGATCTAAGCAAGCAGAACGAAAAACAACTAGACATATGAAATCGTGGCAGATGTTTTTAGATCTCATAATAAAAATCATGCATTCTACACGCAAACTAAAGGAAACCGTGGTAGATGATAGAGATTTGTACCTCATAATAAAACAACGTAGCATAAAATCGCAGAGCATCTGAATCCAGTTACTGGATCGGTGTTGAACATCAAACACATATAATATGGAATGCATAGCGAAGTCCATGGTTGGAACGCATACCAATACCAAAACGTTGGAACATAGAATGGCTGGAAACGAATACCAAGATGCTAGATCATGGACTCCCAAAAGGAAAAGATATGAGGAAATCCTATCAAAATCAACAACGCTAGATAAATGCAACAACGCGATCAAAATCATTTGTAATACCTTGTTGTATATGAACCTCAAATGCTCTGTAAGCACAACCTTTGCAGCTTGCATACCAAATGGAAATCAAATATTTTAGGCCTAAAAGCTAGCATCTAGTCAATAGTAAAATGATGATACTTTATGAGAAGTTTTATGGAAGAAATCTAAAGCAACTCTATAAAGCAAACAAAGCAACAAATCCCACTCTCATTGCAAAGTAACAAATCCATAAGGCAGGGACTTGTTGCTTTGCAACCACCCTATGTTCTCATGATTGAAAATTGTTTTTTTAAACCCCCATAGTTATATATATATGGGGGGGGGTTTATGTTTGTCGTTGTCAAAACGGTGGCGTCATGGCCTACTGCAAAGTTATATTGAATTTTTTTTTATTGTTTTAGATATTTTATGAAGTTTAAAATTTTCAAATAAAAAAATTATATTTTTTATTACAAAAATATAAGGTAAAAGTTTAAATAAAAATATTTAGTGTTATTTATAGATAAAGTTAAATTTAGATGATTTGTATCAAGATTTTGATGGTTTTTCCAACCAAAATTGGCGGAAATTGTCAAAATGGTACTTTTGAGTTATTGGAATCACATAATTGGGGTGTCCCATGGGTAATTGAGGTCGTTGAATCCATTCCTGCATTTGAAATTGCAATTCCAATAACCCAAATTGCAATTTCAGTGATCTCCCCATCGTTGGATTCCAACAAAAACCGCCACAGAAAGTGCAAATTGTCTAGGGTTTAGCTCACTTATTTATATATTCCATGCAAATAGGAAAGCATATGTATGCAGTTGCTTGTTTATTTGTCTTTGTGATAGGATAAGCTTGGGGAACATCGTTTCCATCGAGAGATCAGGCAAAGTGGAGAGATAGAGGATAAATCCTAGTGCTACATCCAAAGTCGCTACTAATTTTCTTTTTTTGGTCTTAATGTTGCTCAAGGCAACTTATACCTTTACCTTTCATCACATCAAACATTGGAGTTGAGCTTGAGTCTCTTCCCTAGCCACGAGCACACCAATGTCATTGTTTGTGCATAGGGCATTGAGGGAGGCCTTGTTGCCTTGTGCTAGGAGGGTTTTGTGGGTAGTTGTGGTGAGAGCATGATATATTGTGCATTTACATTGCTGCAACTCTCATTTAAGGTCTTCCAATATGCACATAAGTAACACTTATAGTAGTAGTGTGTCATTGTTTAAGTAAGGATAAGAGGAGACCTCCACTTGAATGTTCTTACAATTATACATGCCAAATGTTCTACCCCCATGAAGAAAGGGGGGTTCCCATATTCACCAAAGGGGAGAGCTACACAAAAGGGCCAAAGGAGGAAAAGAAACCGAATGCTAGGGTAGTTGGTTCAATTCTTCTAGAGAGAGATGATCAATGAGGGGAAGGGGGAGAGGAAAAAATACAAATTTTGGTGTTGTGTCATTGAGAGGAGGGTGGCGGTGGTCAAAGAGGCCAAACAAAAACCCACTTAAACAATGCAATATTGATCCTTCTCCTCTACATGCAAATGTTTATAAGGAAGAGGTAAGATAACGAATAAAGCCACTCTCCCTTATTTGTGCAAATACAATGAGGTGGTGGTGATAGAAGGAGGCAGGTGAAAAAGCCCCCTCAGTGGTAAACTCTTGAAGTGACAAGGGTGGGTGGAACTTGCCTTAACCTTACATGCTTGGAAAACTCTAAAGGCCTTCCCAAGGCATGTTGTTAAATTTGTGAACCATTGATCTACAGGAAAACATGAAAGTTGTAGGAAAGGAATTATGTAGTGGAATAATCAAAGAGACTGTACACTGAACAAGAAATTCATGCCACAAATTTCAGATAAATCGGACAAAAATTGCTTAGATAATCACAACATTAATATTTACTCAATCAATAATACAATGATTATACAATAAATAGAATTCAAATCATGTGGGTAGGATTCAAATCTACCAGCTCAAGTTGACTGAATAGCTAACTCAGTGTGTCTAAATCACTGTTGGAGCTCACTAGTCTAACTTCGGATGTTTAAATCAGTCTACAATAAGTTAATTGATGAAGTAGGTGGGAATAAGGTGCCACTTTCCTTGCATGCATGCAAAACTGGTGCTAGGCTAACTGAAAGTGATCTAATTGATTGTAACTGGAGGTTAACTCAACATAACTGCTTACCTACCACAACCAACTGATGGAGGCTACTGGTGACACTCAAAGTGGGCTCCTATAATGTAGGGATTGCTCCTAGAGGCACATAAACTCATGCATGCACATGCAGTAAGTGGCAGATAACCTCTAGGTGTGTCCCCCATACTCTAGTACAGTAATAATGTCTACCTAATTTAGGCAAAATGACCAAATAGACTATATTGGACAAAGGAGGATTAATTAATCATAACACCCCCCCTTAATCCTAATTTTTGACAACTTGGGCCTTGGCAACTAGGCCAAAAGTCACCCATACAATTTAAATGAAATAAAATACTGCTTAATAAACTAAGGAAAATAGGGAAAAAATCATGGGAACCTCCCCCCCCCTCAAAATAAGCAGTGAATCAGGAAAAATCTATACTTAAGAGAAAAATTTTCTCTTTGGGCAAAAACTGTTGAAATATTGTAACTTCAAAGGATATTCTAAATGTATTTTACTGATGTAACACAAGGGAGATGTTATTATTCCTTTGCTGGGGTGTTACTATTGTATTTGGTCATCATAGAGTCATGAGGTAAAGCCTCCATTGTAAGTTGGGTCATTAGTACCCTAATAAATTATATAATATATTGTTTTGAGTCTTCCTAGGTGAAGTCGGCTTCGAAAATTTAGTGGGGCCAACTTGTTTAGGGTAAAAGTTAGTTGGCTCAATGTGTATAAATAGGAGAGTTGTGATTCTTATTTGGACACAGACTCACTCACTTGAGTAACACATAGGAGAGAGAGAGAGAGAGAGAGAGAGAGAGAGAGAGAACAATTTGAGGAGGATACCTATTTTTGGGGTTATATCTTATACATCTTATACAGAGGAAATTTTGGCTGGGTTTTCTTCCCCTTGAGGGTTTCCTAGGATAAATATTGTGTCTGTCTTGTGATTGTGTTTCTTTCAGTGATTCTGCATATGCTACTGCTGTGATTTTGAATTAAACACTAATGATATCTAGTCTAACATATAGAATCTTAACATGGTATCAGAGCTAGCCTGAATAGGACAACTTTCACAAGGTGAAACTCCCTATCCTCCTTCTCCGGAAGAAATTAGGGTTTCTATAAAATTTCAAGTTTTGAAGATTTGCTTGCATAGAAAGTTGTGTCTCCCTGGATCGCATATATTGAGCCTGGGATCGAAGTTTTTGGGTGGTTAAATCTCCAGGAAAGCCAAACCCTAGTTTGGCCCCGAACTAGAGAAACTACAAAAAACCAGAACCAGAAATTTTGCAGAGCTTCAACCTCACAAGTAGGATTTGAAGGGCGAAGATTTGGGATCTCCGGAAATCAGTTGGACCAACCAACTAGCCTTAGTCAAGCGCATATACTGGTAAGTTCAGCTTCCTTGAGAAATTTCATTTTTTAGTGACCTACTGGACAAGATGGGCCTAAGCACTAAGCTTGAGGACAAGCTAGATGGCATAGAAAAATTCCTAGCTTGGAAAATTATAGGATTGGTCTCATTCTGAAAGAGATGGCCTTGAGAAGTACATCAAGGATGAGATTGCAGAACCTAAAGAAGATGAATCTAAGGAGAAGCACGAACAAGACCTAACCAAGGCAATAATGATCATTGCCGACTCTATTAAGGATCACTTGATCCCTCAAGTGTCATCTAAGAATACACCTAAAAAGATGTATGATGCACTTTCTAGAATGTATGTTACGATGTATCCTGTGTAATGGAGAATCCGTATCCGGATACTAAGGGGGAAGATGTTCCATCTTCATAATAATAATGTATAAATATATAATAATTGAATGGATGTCTAATTATTATGGGTATGGCCGCCTTAAATATGGCTTGGCCATCGAATATTTGAAGAGACATTTCTCTTCATAACTTAATTTAATAATTAACTATTATTACTAATGGTTATAACCTATTTACTTGCTATTTTATTGCTGTAACATTGTCTTCCCCTTAGCAAAGATTTGTCCTCAAAGCTTAGATTATTGTTTTCGTCTTTTCATTCTCGTTTTGTGTTGAAACAACGCCATTACTTCCTTTATGTATTTTGTTTTAGAACTTGTATTAGGTATGTGCTTGGTCTTGACACAATAGTTTGTCAATTTCCCTTCATTTGTAACTTGAGTTTGTACTCCATTATGTTTATTATTGTTGTCCCATTTTCCATGTACATGAATACGAGGAATATTTTTGTAGCTGACCATATCAAGATTTGTTTTAGAAATCGCTTGTCCCACGATACTTATGATGTCATCACATAATGTTTCCCTTTTATTATCCTTACGAGTTATCTCGAGAAGTGACGTCTTTTGAGGCTTTTCACACTCGAAGTCGCCATATAGTGTTACATTTAGGTTTCTTCAAGGTGGTAGAACAGTTAAGGTAGAAGATGAATCTACGATATCTGATTTTTGTGACTTGGATTTCTTTGCATACTGTAGCATTCATATTTTGTCATTGTATGGATCATTCTTGTTGTCAACGATAATGGCTTGACTCTTATTATGATGTTGGTCGAGCTCATTTTTATTTTGATCAAATGTATTATTGGTAATTTGGTCATCCCTGAGATATTTTGTCTCCTTGTCTTGTTTATTATGTTGATCGATTTTGTTGCTCTCATTTTTGTTTACATACTAGTCCAACATATCCGAGTTACTGATATGGTTTGTACTATACCTTAGTTTTTGTAACATTTCCATTATTGTATTATGGTTTTGTGTCATGATGCTCAGGTTTTGCGCCATTGTGCTTATGTTCTGTGTCATCGCAATCATATTGTCATTTAACTCTTTTTGTTTATCGTTCATGATGTCTAATTTGTCATCAAGTTTTCTTTCTAATACTACAACAACTTCTTCTTTGATTTCTTTTTGAAGTGCCTTGTTATTTTTCGTTTCTTCCTTCGAGCTTTTTTGGTTGGCGATGAGGGCCTTAATGTCTTTCCCTAATTTCTCAAGTTTGTGTTTTAATTCCATCATGGCTTAGGTCCTTTATTATAATAATAATAATAATAATTTATTATTTCAAATGTAAAGATTAACTTGAATAATAAAATTTTAATAAAAAACATATTTATTTATTTTAACAAAATTAATTATTACAATTTTAATATTATGTAATAATAATAATTTTATTATAATATTTGTCTTTGTATTAAAATTGTTTAATTTTTTGTGGAGAGACAACAAGAAGGTGAAGCGACCATGATGCAGCAGTAGAGGAAAGAGGAGGTTGTGAGAGGTGGGGAGACGCATGGGCTGGAGCGGAAGAAGATGGTTGCGGAGTGGGAGTGTGCAGGTGGAGTGAAGGAAGGAGAAGGCGCCTAAGTGAAGGCAAGCGATGGAGGGAAGGTGTGAGTAGCAGGCAGAGTGGATGGGAGCACGCTGCAGGCAGCGGATGTGAGAGTGAGGTGCATGTGATGGACGAAAGCGCGTGGTGGAGTGGGGATAACTGCTGGTCAAGCACGCAGTGAGGTGGGAGCGTCGTGTAGTGTTTGTTGCAATGGTGTGGGACGCAGAAAAATGGAAGCAAGCATGCGACGTGGAAAGAGGTCTGACTAGTGGAATTGAAGAGGAGTAATGAGCACAAGTCGGGAGATGGAGAGGGCGCGAATCGTGTGGAGGAAGGAAGAGGACTGATAGGGCGCGTAGCAGGAATATTGTTTATGAAGGGCGCGCAACAGGAAGAGCGTGGGAGTGTGTCTGCGGATGGAGAGGGAGCAGGAGCGGAGGTGGGTGGATGGTAGGAGAAGGGAGGGTGTGAGGATTGCGAGAGGGAAAATGCAGGAGAAGGTGGTGGTGGCTGACGAAGGTAGGGGAGACCGATGCGGGGAAGAAGGTGGAGACCGGCACGGGAGAAAATAGTAGGCGCAGGGGCGGGGAAGAAGGTGGAGTCCGACGAGATTTGGAGAGAGCATGGAAGTAGAAGGGAAGTGTGCTGGGAGCTAGAGAATGGTGAAGGCATTGTCTACGAGGAGGGAGAGCAGTGGTGGTATGTGTGGGATTCTGGATGGAGGAGAGACCAGGAGAGGGGGATGGAGAGAGTAAATTTCAGATGGAGTGAGGAAATTTAGAGTGAAGCGTGAGGGAGTGATAGGTGGTGAAATGGAGTAGCGAAAGAATAAGGAGTTGATGAGCCAAATACGAGCGAGTAGGAGGAGCGAATCCGCTCTGATACGAATGTAATACCGTATCCTATTTAATGGAGAATACGTATCCGGATACAAAGGGAGAAGATGTTCCATCTTCGTAATAATAATGCATAAATATAATAATTGAATGGATGTCTAATTACAATGGATATGGTCTCCTTAAATATGGCTTGGCCATCGAATATTTGAAGAGACATTTATCTTCATAACTTAATTTAATAATTAATTATTATTACTAATGGTTATAACCTATTTACTTTTTATTTTATTGTTGTAACAATATATGAGGGGAGGAACATCAACATAAAGATGAATATGAGAACTCAACTAAAGGGCACCAAGATGAGCAAAAGAAAGTCTATTCAAGATTACTTCACAAGGGTCTCCCAGTTCAGAAAACAACTAACTGCTATTGGAGACACCCTTGATGAGGATGAACTAGTTATGACTGCTCTCAATGGTCTCACTAGACCTTGGTACTCATTCATTCAGACTCTGTGTGCCAGAAAAGAAAGTATGGAGTTTGACATAATATGAGAAGATTGCATTCAAGAAGAAGCTAGAGTATCCAATAGAGAAGCTCTACTCAGATAAGATGATCAGGCTCTATCCACCCATACTAAAGGAAGAAAACAATCAAACTTCAAGAAGAGTAATCGTAAGCATTCAAAGAATAATTTTAAGAAGAAAAAGAAGGATTACTCAAAGTATCACTACTAGATTTGTCATAAGATATGACACCTAGCAAGAGAGTGTCCATCACCAAAGAAGAAGAAGAACAACAAGAGACATCATGCTCATCTAGTTGAAAATGAGAATGAAGAAGAAGAAAGACCTCGAAAGAAACTAACTAGAGGCGAAGATGTAGAAGAATATGTGTTATTCTTTGCACTCTCTGGGTATGTAACACCTGGAGAAGATACATGATTATTGATAGTGGTGTCTCAAAGCACATGACAAGGAAGAAGCAAACTATGTCAAGACTTGAAGAAAATAACTCTCCCCAGAAGGTATCATTGGGAGATGACTATCAATATCCCATCAAAGGTATTGGTGAATCAATCTACAAGCTTGACTCTGGGACTTCCATGAAGACAAAAGAGTTATTGTATGTACCAGGTTTGAAAAAGAACTTACTTTCCATCTCTGCTCTAGATAAGAAAGGATATAGAGTTTCTTTTATAGATGGACAAGTACTTATGTGGTCCAAAGGAAAGACACCTGAATATGTTGTAGTCTTTGGAGAAGAAGAAGGAGGAATGTAGAAGCTCAAAGGACATCCAGAGACAACCCGTGTCCATAAGACTACTAGCTTAAGTGAATTGTGGCATAAGAGACTTTCTCACATCAACTACAAAACATTTACCTATGTGAGCAAGGTGGTAACAAGGTTACTAGATTTGAAGATCGAACATGAGGGAACTTGCAAAGGATGTGCAAGAGGAAAGAACATCAAGAATCCCTTTTTGAAAAGTGAAACAAAGACCAAAGGTACGTTGGAACTAATTCATTTTGATGTATGTGGTCCTATTCCCTCCATATCCTTAAGTGGATATGAGTATTATGTCACATTTATTGATGATTATTCAAGAAAGACTTGGATATACTTCTTGAAGAATAAGAGTGAAGTGTTTGGGAAATTCAAGGAATTCAAAGCCTTGATAGAGAACCACTCAGAAAAGAGAATCAAGACATTGAGATCGGATAATGGTGGAGAATACAATTCAAAGGAATTTTAAGCATTCTGTAAGGAGGTAGGAATCAAGAGAGAACTAACCACTCCCTATCATCCCCAACAAAATGGTGTTGCCAAAAGAAAGAATAGAACTATCATGGAAGCAGTGAAGACCATGATTCATGACCAATACCTCCACATTGACCTATGGGTTGAAGCAACAAGAACAACCGTATATGTGCAGAATAGATTATCTCACAGTGCTCTTGGATTCAAGACTCCTAAAGAAACATATACATGAAAGAAACCTGAAGTGAGCCATCTCAAGATATTTGGCTTCCCAATATATGTACATATTCTGAAAGAGAGGAGAACCAAATTGGATCCTTCTGGAATGAAGGGAATATTCGTTGGATACTGTGAAGTCTCCAAATCCTTTAGGATATACATCTTAAGATTCCATCATATCGAGAATAGTATGGATGTAACATTTGATGAAGAGATAGCTCTTAAGAAATATAGAAGGTATCAGCTTGAAGAAGTACATGAAGAGGATGTACCTCTCAGAATGGTAGAAGCTGAACCCTCTCCTGAAATAGTAGAACCTGAAGATCATGACATGCTAGAACTTCAGGATCCCCCTACTATGGATATCTCTCGAAAGAGAAAACCTGCTTGGTTAAGAGAAATCATACAGGAAGCAAAGAGATATGGAGCTCCAGAAGGCTCCAGAAGAACCAGCAAAAGATCAAAGCCATATTCCAATTATGTAGCTTTTATGTGTGACCTTGTAGATCAAGAACCCACCAACTATGAGGAAGCTGCACATAAGAAAGAATGGGTTGAATCAATGACGGAATAATATCAGTTGATCATGAAGAATGATGTTTGGGATATAGTTCCCAAACCAGAAAACAAGTGTGTGGTATTTTCGAAATGGATCTACAAGATAAAACATGTTGCTGATGGAAGTACTGAAAAGTACAAAGCAAGATTTGTTTCTAGAGGATATTCTTAGAAAGAGGGAATTGATTATGAAGAGACATTTGCTACAGTAGAAAGGTACACTTCAATGAGAACCATCATGGCACTTGCTTCCACGATGAAATGGGACTTACACCAGATGGATATAAAGACAACCTTCCTTAATGGTGTGATTGAAGAAGAGATTTACATCGAAAAACCACAAGGATTTGAAGTCGAAGACAGAGCGACTCATGTATGCAAGTTGAAAAGGATTTGTATGGACTGAAGCAAGCTCCTAGAGCTTGGTATGGTATAATAGATAGTTTCTTGACAAGCTTGGGTTTTACCCAGAGTAAAGACAACCCTAACCTTTATATGAATATTATGGATGATGAACTTGTCATACTATTACTGTATGTAGATTATCTATTTATGACTGGAAATGAGAAAAAAATCACGGATTGCAAGAAGAAGCTAGCTGAAGAATTCGATATGAAATATCTTGGATTGATGCATTATTTCCTAGGGCTGGAAGTGTGGCAGATCCTAGAATCAATATTTATGAATCAGGGAAAGTATATAGTAGAAATATTGAAAAGATTTTATTTGTTGGATTGTAAGGCCATGGCCACACCCATGGACACCAACCTGAAGTTGTTGTCTGATGAGACATCATAGTTAGTGGACATGACTCAGTACAAACAAATTATTGGGTCATTAATGTATATGACAAACACAAGGCCAAATATATGCTTTGATGCGAACACGTTGAGTTAGTGTCTAGTTAAACCTAAACGAGTTCACCTGATAGTTGCAAAGCATGTGATGAGGTACCTAAAAGGTACGATAGATGGGAGAGATCATGACTACATACTATATGGATATACGGATTGATATTGGGAAGGAAGTGCCGCAGATAGGAATATCACCTTAGGTGGATGATATTGTTTGGGATCCGCCATGATCTCATGGTTTAGTAAGAAACGATCCAGTGTTTCTCTTAGTACAACTGAAGCATAGTACATTGCATCTTGCTTTGCTTGTTGTGAAGTGATATGGATTCAAACGATGATGTTAGGATTATTTGACATGGAGTTGAAAACCACAATGATTCTCTGTGAAAACCAGAGTTGTATAAAGATGAAAGAGAACCCGATGTTCCATGACAAATCGAAGCACATAGAAGTCTGATACTTTTATATAAGGGATATGTTAGAAAAGGGAGCTATCAAGCTCCAGTATGTGAGTACCGATGAGAAAGTTGCTGATGTACTGACTAAGCCTCCATCTTGAGTAAAGTTTGAATATTTTCATGACAAGCTTGGTGTGGCTCGAAAAGACTTTCCTTGCAAGGAGGAACAATGATGGGACTACAAGTGATGAAGATATGGACCTTCTTCAGAAAGGAAGATCAGGTCAAACACATGAACCCTCCTCGGATAAAGGGGGAGCAGGTTGATAATATGGAAATTTCCAGGAAAGGGTGAGTAATGATGAGATTGACATTGATGATGGATGATAGTGGTGATGAAGGTCCAACATTCACTTGTGGACGATAATATCCTCTCTTGAGGATGGCAGGTATAACACTATGTTCATGAGAGTGGTCCTTACTAAGGATGGCCATGCAGATGTTACTCTTGCATAGAGAGTACCCAAATTTAGTTGTGGATACCATAGAATAACACTCAATCAGAAGTGGTCCTAACCTCAGTGGTAAGGATGCTCTACAATGAGTCCTCACAGACGACAGGACTGACATCTTGTATGCAATCAAGATCTGCTATGTAGGAAATACTCTTGTATGGAGAGTATGCCTACATTCATATGTAGATGCCATAGAATAACACTTGCTTGAGAGTGGTCTTAACCTTGGTGGTATGGATTCTCTATGATGAGTCCTCACGGATGTCCTAGTATAACACTCACTTGGGAGTGGTCCTAACCTAAGTGGTATGGATGTTCTATGTTGAGGGCCAGCATTTTGAATGCGGTCGAGATATCCTCTTGCTTGGAAGACTACACCTACACGTGAGTGGAGATACCGTAGTATAACACTCACTTGGGAGTGGTCCTAACATTAGTGGCATGGATGGTATATGATGAGTCCTCATAGACGATAGGGCTTGCACTGGGTGCGGTCGAGATCTACATTTAGTTGTAGACGATTCAACTGATCGATATCATGGATCAGGATGATGGAGGATTGCATTGTCCTTGGACTCATGTCCTAAAGTGATAGGGATTGGTCATCCCCCAAAGATATCATGTGTATTGTAGGTAGCGAGGTGGAAAATGATCAAGTAGATTGAAGTGCGGTTGCAAAGGATTAAGAAGATCGAAGTGTTGATGTAAATGATCGAAATGATCGAAGTGCTGCTACTACGAAGGATCAAGAAGAATGGACTATTGCTAGAAAGGATCGAAGATCAAATTGCTGCTATGAATGATTGAGAAGATCAAAAGTGATGTAAAGGATTGAAGATCGAAGTACTACTACAAAGGATTAGAAGATTGAAGTGCTGCTACAAAGGATCGAAAGATCAAAGTGTTGCTGCTAAAGGATCAAGTGATCATGTGACGGAGAAGATAAAGACATTAAAGAGTAATTGTTCCAGTTACTAATTGTGAAAACTTCTTATGACGTATATATGTATTACCTCGATATTGTTAAATATATTGGCTCTCTGTTCTCCTATTGTCTATGATGATGTTGGTAATAGAATAACCTTCTCGTTAAGGGGGGGTGTTGAAATATTGTAACTTCAAAGGATATTCTAAATGTATTTTAATGATGTAACTCAAGAGAGATGTTATTATTCCTCTGGAGGGGTGTTACTATTGTATTTGGTCATCATAGAGTCATGAGGTAAAGCATCTAGTGTAAGTCAGGTCATTAGTACCCTAATAAATAATATAATATATTGTTTTGAGTCTTCCTAGGTGAATTCGTCCCATACAATTTAGTGGGGCCGACTTGTTTAGGGTAAAATTCAGTTGGATCAATGTGTATAAATATGAGAGTTGTGATTCTTATTTGGACACAGAATCACTCACTTGAGTAGCGCATAGGAGAGAGAGAGAGAGAGAGAGAGATAGAATAGAAGGAGGAGAATACCTGTTTTTGGGGTTATATATTATACATCTTATACAAAGGAAGTTTTGGCTGGGTTTTCTTCCCCCTGGGGGTTTCCCAGGATAAATAATGTGTCTATCTTGTGATTGTGTTTCTTTCAGTGATTCTGCATATGCTACTGCTGTGATTTTGAATTGAACACTAATGATATCTAGTCTAGCATATGAAATCTTAACAAAAACTTGTAAAGTTTTTTATGTAATCTGCAACACTATGGAGTGGTAATGCAGGATCTTGGTTCTTCTGTGCATCAACATCCTGGGACTATGCATGTGAACCTCTCAATATTATTTCGATATGATGAATGTTTCTTTTGTTTCTTCTTTCTGGAGGAGGAATGGAATGATCCATTTTTTTCTTCAGTGGGACAAATTGTGGATCATTCGCTATCATCAAGTAGCATCTTTTCGAAAGTTTGTTGCACCACTCTATAGATAGTGAAGCTGTGTGAGAGAGTGCAACCTATTCATTCTGATACTGGGATTGTGTTCTTCTTCTATCATCTGGATTTCCAACACCATTCCCAGCTACTTTAATGATATTTTGGTCCCATTTAGGCTTAGGCCATTGATTTGGAATGGGCGCTGGATTTGGACCTAGATTCTCATGAGGTACAACCTCAATATCAAGATCATGTTGATCTTGTTCCTCATCATCTGAATTTGAAACATGAGACAATATATCATGATCAAATGGAAATGGAAGAGTGTGTATACCTCCTTCTGCTTTAGATTGTGGTGGATCAATGAATTGATCTTCTTCAAATTGAACACTGCGCTCTATGAAGCAACTTTTTAGCTGCAAGTTCCTTCAATTTATATGTTTTTACATCCTCAACATATCCCATTAGTATGCATTCGCTACTCTGGGCTTGGAAGGCCTTTCTCTTGTCCATAGGAATTTTGGCCCAAGATTTGGAACAAAAAATTCTCAAGTGCGAGACATTAGGTTTATGCCCCAATAGTGCTTCGAAAGGAGCGACCCCAATCACTGATTCGCGAGGCACTTTATTCTGAATGTATGAAACATAGTTTATAGATTCAAGCCAAAGAGAAGGAGAAAGATTATTTTCTTGGAGAAGACAAGTTGCCATATCCTTCAATGATCTATTTTTCCTCGCAACCACACCATTATGCTGTGGTGTGTATGGCACTGAGTGTTCCATTCGAATCCCTTTCGATTAACATAGCTGCTGAAAATCTCTTTTAACATACTCAGCTCCATTATCAGATCTAATGGACTTGATCTTCTTTCTGAAGCTATTTTCAACCAAGGATTTAAAAAATTTGAAAGTTTTGAATACCTCTATTTTATGCTTCATAAAATTACCTAGCAAAACCTTGAACCATCATCAATAAAAGTAAGGAAATACTTGGATCCATTAATTGATGTTGTATGCATTGGCCCTGAGACATCACTGCGTATCATATTAAGTGTAGATGCAACTCTAGTTGCCTTCCCAACTTCATATATCTTCTCTGGATGCTCACCTACCAAGAAACCAGGACATACTCCATCTGATGTCTTAATGAGTGGCAAGCCCTCAACCATTCTTTCATTGTGAATTTGCTAGAGATATTTGAAATTGAGATGCCCAAATCTCTCATGCCACAACTTGCTTGTGTTATTGGCATGGGTTAATAAAGCTGTTGGATGTGAAGTAGGCAGGAAATGGGAGAACTCATATGCCTTGGAGGCATGATTAGCAAACCCTTTCGCTATGAGGTTTTCAATAGACGATTCAATGATTTCTATAGTGTCAGATTTGAATGTAACTCTCTTGGGAGATCCTGTATGAGTCATCTGATAAACAAACAATAGATTTGTTACAAGAGAGGGAACATAGAGTACATTCTTGAAATATCCATGTTGGATTTTAATAGAACCTCTCCCAACAACTAGGATTTGAGAGTCATCTCCCATATGAATGCTAGGTCCTCCTAAGAGATCTAGAGTGGTGAAGGATTCCTTGGAGGAAACCATGTGGTTGGATGCTCCATAATCTATCAAGTAAGCCTTCGATTGAGTGAGGCATGCCTTTAAGGCATGGCACCTCTCATGATCTTATTTCGGTTGTCCAACATCAAACTTTTTTGCTCCTTGTGGAAGGGAAATATTATTTTGTTCAAGGAGTGCTAACAGCCAGTTGATGGTCTTCTTCATGCACTGATTTTTTGGATGAAAGCCTCTCATACAGTAGGGACACTTAGTCTTCTCGAATTTCTTCTTTTTCTTGGAATCTAAGGCTCTATCAGAAGATTTTTTATTCTCCTTTAGCTTTGAATCAATGTTTTTGGTCTCCCTCTGTTTGTGCTTCCCTCTTTCTTGCACATTGTTTGAGTCTTCTACTAAGAGTGCTTGATTCTCGGATGTCTGAATCACTCCCATTTGAACCAATTTATCTTGCTCTTGTATTAAGGACTCAACACAAGCATCTAGAGAAGTCATCTTCCAATTAGGGATGGAGGCTCTTTCGAAATAGAATGTAGAGACAAAGACTGAGTACTCTAATCCAAGCTTGCACAACATTGAGAACACCAACTGCTCATCCTTCCTCTCTATCCCACATTGTTTGCATTGCAGTACTAGTGCTTTTTACTTTGTACATAATTGTTGAATAGTCTCGAAACTGTTGGGCTGTAATGCAGTCAACTCATTCTCTAGAATATGCCCTCGAAGGTCATCTTGATTTCCAAACAAAGATTCGATATTTTCCCAAGCTTCCTTCAGTGTTCTGAGTCCCTCAAGGTGAAACAAAAGATCCCGGGAGATATGGATGCACATGAAGTCGAAGGCTTCATCAAGTCGATTCATAAACTTGTTCTTCTCAACATATTGTTGGGGCTCAACTTCTCTGCCCGTTGTCATCCTAAACATGCCTTCTTTGCACAAGGCTACCTGCATATCTTCCCTCCACTCATTGTAGTTGAAAGGTGTAAGGATTTTGGGTACGAGAGCTGAATAATTCTCCATCTTTATGTATGCTGCACAATTAATTCTTCAAGAATCTACATAGGTACCTGCAAATAACACTGCAAAACCAATTCAGTTCACAATCATACGTCAGTTCAAGCCTTTCCACCTTGACTTATGCACTTTCTCAAAGTCCATCACACCTAGATAGACTTCTTTGGATAGAATCCAGAGGGAGCAATGTTATGATTCTAGGAATTATGTGGAAACATAACTACTTCTGGTGCACAATGGAGGTCAGACAAGGTTTGCTGCTAGCCTGAACAAGGCTCTGATACCATGTTAAATTTGTTAACCATTGATCTACAGAAAAATATGAAATTTGTAGGAAAGGAATTATGCAGTGGAACAATAAAAGAGAACGTACGTTGATCAGGAAATTCATGCCACAAATTTTAGATAAATCAGACAAGAATTGCCCAGATAATCACAACATTAATATTTATTCATTAATCAATAATACAATGATTATGCAATAAATAGAATTCGAATCATGTGGATAGGATTCGAATCTACCATCTCAAGCTGACTGAATAGCTAACTCAGTGTGTCTAAATCACTGTTGGAGCTCACTAGTCTAACTTTGGATGTCTAAATAAGTCTACAATCAATTAACTAATGAGGTAGGTGGGAATAAGGTGCCACTTTCCCTGCATGCATGCGAAACTAGTGCTAGGCTAAGTGAAATTGATCTATTTGGTTGTAACTGGAGGTTAACTCAACATAACTGCTTACCTACCACAACCAACTGATGAAGGCTGTTAGTGGCTCTCATAGTGGGATCCTATAATGTAGGGATTACTCCCATAGGCACATAAACTAATGCATGCACATGAAATAACTGGCAGATAACCTCTAAGTGTGTCCCCCATACTCTAGTACAATAATGATGTCTCCATAAGTTAGGAAAAATGACCAAATAGACTATATTGGACAAAGGGGGATTAATTAATCCTAACACATCTTAATCAAATGAACCATGAGGATAACTTGTAGTGATGGATGATACTCATGGATTTGGACCTCCTCCCTTCCTCTAATTTGGAGGCGGTCCTTAGTGAAATTTACCCCCATTGTTTTCCTTTTGATCTAGTGAAGTACATGGACTAATGTTCCTTGAGCAAAAGCATGAAGGAGAGTTTTTGTGTAGAAAATGATTCTTGTTATAGTAGGTGAGGAGATGAGTCCTTTGTATCATAGAGTGTTTATGATAAAGGAAGAGGCCCCAACTGTAATGTTACCTAAGTGATTTTTTAGAGAAATTTTAGGTGTCTAAAAGCTACTAAACTTTAAGCTTCATTGTTTAATGTCATTTTGAAAACCAAATGTGAAGTTTAATGATTGATATTCAACCGAGTCCATAATGACCCCCTCCCCATTAGTATTAATACTTATGTTCCCTATAAATATTACCTATTAAAAAATAGAAATAAACTTCCATTTTATTTTTATTTTTTTGAATTTCAAAATAAATGAAAATTTCAAAACCCAATAGAAATATCACCTCGTAAAAAATGCGTAGTCTAAACATTTGATGATTTCAAATGGAAATTTTGATTTTTCCATCACGATTTTGAAAAATATCCAGCAATTTTTTTTCAAAATCTTGTTACAACTGTCAAACTCTAAAATTTTGGGTGTCCCAGGGTTTTTGATGGTGCTCAATTCGTTTCTACCATCAAAATCACTATTAAAACACAGTTACATTCATATTTTGCAAAATTAAAATAGTCAAATTTTAACAAAAAAATATTGTCCGAACCAAATTGTCAAATACAAATAAACCTCCATTTTTTTAATTTTATTTTTAGAAATTCAAAATAAATACAATTTTCAAAGTCAACAGAAGCAAATCCCAACTTAGATAATTGTGTAAATTTTTTATACCTAAAAAAAGAAATATTAATATAATGTTATCAATACTTAAAAATGTAATAATCAACTTCATATCTATCTTTTTTTTTCCACGGAAAAAAAAAAAATCATAATTTTATATATAGACATACAAAATTACATTCATCAGATGGTGCAATTAAACTAATTGCCCATACTCTCAAAAAATAATAAGTCATAACTGATCACAAATGATCAAATATCCAACTGATCTTCATTACATAAAGATATTCAAAAATATAATCAGCAAGTATCATATCATGTATCAAAATACAAACCTCCTATACATCAAAAACTTAAAATCATATATATCATAAACATTCAAAAAGAAACCAAGTGTCTTTCTTACAGATCATAAACAAATGTTGTTACTACAAATAGCCAGAAAACTGCCTTTATAACCTTTCAAAATATCTGGAAAGTATCATTACGATCATTCCCCTGAAACTCAGAAATGTGCCAGTAACCATTCTGAACTTTTGCTCCATCACTTTACAATGCATCATCTATAGTATTTCTAAATATGCTTGAAGTCTACATACTCAAACAAATCAGATATTTTGATGACTTCATGGACTATCTGAGAAAGCTCAAGATTATGAATTCTAATTTTACCTGTTACCCAGTTAATAACCAACAATGAATCACCAAAAATCATGATTTTTGAGATCTGCTTACACAAAGCCAAAGAAAGTAGTAATTTAAGTGCACAAATCTCTGCAAAATTGTTAGTACCTGTTCCCAAACTAGCTTTAAATGTGACGTAATGATCATCCTTTAAATAGAAAATACCCCCAGTACCACATAAATGTGGATCTCCAGCAACCGAGCCATCAAAATACCCCCATGGATATGTTTTTTCAATATTCTCCTCAATAATAATCCTGATCTCCAGAGCATCATTCACCTGAGGATAAGTATTGAGCACTCCCATACAAAAGGAAGATACTTGTGTAAGAATCATAAAATAGTCATCAACTTTGATTACAAGCCTTCCAGATAAACCAAGATACAATCACAGGTAATGACCTGATATGTTTTACCTTATCATTTAAAAACCAGTTCTTCAAACATGTTAAAATCGAATCACTAATCCACAAATTATTAAAATTTACCTTAGACTCTATCTCCACCCACACTGCCTTAGTGAATGAACAGTCCACCCCAAGGTGGTAATTAGATTCAACATCCAATTTGCACAAGTACCATCTTCCAGGTCCCTCCCACCCTTTACCACAGAGTACATCCCAGGTAAGTGCTTTACCTAAAAATAAGAACCAGCAATAGATTTTGGATTTAAGGGGGCACTTAAGCTTCCAAATCAAATTCCACCACCAAGAAATTTCCAACTCATTTTTATCCAAAATCAGAGGTAAATAACCAGCTTTAGGTGAGTACTTACCAAATTTTGATTGGTTCCAAAACAACTCATCTTCCATATTAGATAATCCGATATTACTGATTTTCAAGATGCCAAATACCCATTCCAGCATAAAATATCTTGGTTGTCCTCTAATCTAAGTATATTTGAACTAATCCAGCCCTCTTCCCTTAAGTAAGTCACACCTGGACATCCAATATCTTTCAGGGAAAATATACCTACTGAATGTAATTTATCAATCAAATGAGGAGGCAATAAGTTTCTCCATTTACATCCAACCCATGGATCCATACCTATATGAACACTTGCTCCATTACCTACTTTCCAAACAAGGAAATCCCCAATAAGATCAAATGACCAAAGCACATATTTCCAGCAAATAGAAATACCTCTTTTCTTTTTTCCATTAGCTCTGATCCAATCCAATAAAGAAAGAGGCCAAACATATTTCTAAATAGCAATCTTAACCCAAAGACCCGAACCATGAATAATATTCTAGACACTTTTTGCCGCAATTACCTTAGAAAATAAAGCAGGTACTTTCAGCCCCCATCCACCTAAAGATTTAGGGCTTACCAAAACCTTCCAAGAAGTCCATGGAAAACCAGAGGAAAATTCAGAATTACCTGACCAAAGAAATTTGAAGCAAATCTTCCTAACTTTCTCAATAACACCCACTGGAATCCAAAAGTAAATCCAGTAAACCGGTAAAGCCTCAAGAACATATTTTACTAGGATTTTCTTACCACCTTTGGAAAGATAGCTGAAACTCCAATTCTTAATTCTTTTTCCAGCTTTTGCAATCAACCAGTCCCAATCTTTCAGTAAGTATCTGCAAGGTTTAAGATAAAAGCAAAGATACTTCATACCACTTACAATTTTAACAACAGAAATTGTAAAAATGTTCTGTAAAGTGATCAACTCTATGTCATCCAAACTAGAATAATAAAAGGAGGATTTATCCTCATTTATCACCATCCCATAAGCATTACAGAAATCCATCAAAATATCATACAATGTGGATAAAGTCTGAGCAGATCCATCAGTAATCATAACAATATCATCCACAAATAGGACATGGGTAAGAGAAATATTATTGCCAAAAGAGATTCCCTAATATGTCCCAAGCTCCTTAGCAGAAAGAAGAGTCCTACCCAAACCTTCAACAACAATGAGAAAAATAAGAGGTGCAAGTGGACAGCCCTGTCTAAGTCCCCTCCCAGATCTAAAAAGAGTGGATGCAACTCCATTAATCAAAACATAAAAAGATACAGAAGATAGACTACTCATAACCCAATTGGTAAAGGATACAACAAAACCCATCTTAGATAAAATAACCCTCAAATAGTTCCAACCGACCCAATCATAATATTTTGACAAATCTATTTTCAGAACCACAGATTTTAAGCCTTTACAATGAATAGTATGCATTCCTTCCTGAATAGAACCTACCGCATCATGTATCTGTCTACCAGGCAAGTATCCAAACTATTCACCAGATATTTAACTACCTAGAACACTTTTGATTTTGATAGATATAATCTTCCCAATGATCTTATAACTGTAATTACATAAAGAAATAGGTCGAAAACCTTCAAAGGATGATGGAGAGTCATATTTAGGAATCAAAGCAATGAAGGCGGAATTAAATACAATAGGAATTTTGCCAATATTTTGAGAATCCTCAGTAACACGAAGTAAATCCATCCCCAGAAGCTCAAAAAGTACCCTATATACCTCAACAGGAATCCCATCTGGACTCGGACTCTTATCATTCTTGCTCATAGCAAGTACAGACTGAATCTCCTTCAATGTAACAGGAGACATCAAATCAGAATTATCCTCATCATAAACAGTAATAGGAAAAATTTCAGTCATTCTCATAAGTTTTGGAAGGTGTAGATCCTCATCCTTTTGAAACAAATTTTCAAAATGTTGAACACCAGCCCTAGCAATAGCTTCAAACCCCTCCACAATTTGGCCATCATCATCCTTAATCTTCCATATAGAATTTATATTCTTTCGATGATTGGCAAATTTGTGAAAAAGGAGTATTATCATCCTCACATAATAGCCAAGTAGCCCTGCTCTTCTATCTAGCCTCATGTTCTCGAAACAAAAGAATAATTCTCTTTCGTGATTCCAACATAATCAAAGATGCCTTATCCGCTTCAGAAGGAAACCCAAAACCAACCTTGTTAAAAGATTCTTCCAACAATAAATTCAATTTCCACTAAATCTTTAATATCCCTCTCTTTTTTCTTAACAAACCAATAAATGGAAACATCCTTAATACGCTTAAGATTAGTAGCAAATTGAGATGCAGGAGACTCAGATAGATTTTCATTATACACGACCCATGTATCTTTCAATAAACAAACCAATTTTTCATCCATGAGCCAATGAGCATTGAACTTAAAAGGACTCCTATCCTTAATCCCTTATTCATCACCTGAAGGAAGACATGATTATGATCAGAATTCCCTCCACATCCTACCCATTGATGAAAAAGATAATCATGATCTAACATATCAGCTGAGACTAATAGTTTGTCCAGTCTCTTACAAATACTATCATCCCCCACTCTTCTGTTAGACCATGTAGGGAGCATGACCGATGGATCAATATCAATGAGACCAAAATTCTCCATGGTTTTAGTGAAAAAGTCTGATAAACAATCCACTCTTTCCCTGACACCCCAAATCTCAGATAAACCCATTGAAAAATTCAAATCCCCTCCAAGAATAAGCCTATCACACTTAAGATAGTCCATATTAAGAAAATTATTCCTGAACCTTTCTCGATCAATATAAGGCCCATAAATATTAACAAAGCACATGTCCAAATTGAGTCCAATAGAAGCCAAAGACACACACAAACCATAACCCACTTCATAGGCATTAATCAAATGGAACATACGACTCCTCCATCCTAAAAGAAGACCTCTGGATTTGCCTCTGGTATCCACCGAAATGAACTTCCACCCATTCACCATAGCTTCCAAATCTCTCGCAATCACAACCCCATCTCCCATAGACTCTTGAAGAAAAATAAAATAAACATGTTGATCTTCAATCAATCTACAAACCACTAGTTTTTTAGGTTTACTAGCTAACCCACGACAATTTAGGGTCATAACAATCATATGTAAACCCTAGTAGGGGAAAACGCAACTCTAAGTGCCCCAGAGTTAACAGTCTCTTTAATGGCCTCCCCATGAGAGATACCACCCAAACTAAAACAATGTGAATCAACACCAGATAAACCCCTAGTATAAGAAAAAGATTCCCCCACAATTTTAGAACATGACCGAAGAAAATAACTAGGACCAGAAATAGTCTTGGCCTTAATAGGAGATACAAACCCAAGATCCCCCAAAAAAGATACAAGCTTAAATCCATCCACCGACCTACATCATCAGAATCCTCCATATGCCAATTCATAACAGAGGTCTCATTATCACCACTAATTAAAGCAGAAGAAGAGGTTTAAGAGTCATCAGAGCAGAAGAATCCACCAAAACTGCTCCTGATCTGGCAAAGAATTATCCAATCCTTCACCCTCAGAAACCATCAAATCCGCATCGACATAAAGTTGTTCAGCAGGGAGTACCCCAAGGTTTTTAACCCTCCAAATAGGTTTAGGCTTAGGGGTCGAAACAAAGGAATGATGTCTATTGAAAGATAAATGACAATTAGAAATCAAATGTCCAAAGCCATGGCATCTATTGCAAGTGTGCCCATATAATCAAGAGGTTGGATAAAAATAGAATCCCCATGTTTAATAACTATATCAGCTGTTAAACCCTTACGAATATCAAGAAGAACTAGGATCTTCCCTAAACAACACACACCAGATGCTAAAAAAGACAAATCCGCCTCCAGAAACGTGCCTAAGGTATTCCCAACCGATTTAAAGAACTTGACAGATCAGAAAACAAAGGGTAAATTCAGAAATTTTACCCAAATGGGAAATGTATCATACCTTTATGTTCGATGATCGAAGAGTGGCGTCCAACTCTTTAACAGTAGACAGGAACTATCCCATTTCCAAATACCCGCCAAAATCCGACCAACATCCTCTTTAGTAAAAAATTTGAATGCTATCCATCGACGAGGAAGGATAAAAACATCAGGAATGGAACCAGCAACATTCAGCCAAGACTTATAAACCCATTTATTAACTCCTTGAGAACAATCTCTGCGCCCACCAAATCGACCCACAAGGGTATTAGCATTTGTAAGAATGATCTCATTCAAAGCAATATCTTCACCAACAACCAACAAAGGAGAGATGTCTAATTTCTGCATCGGGCACTTCTTACACTTCTACCGAGGTACAGGATTGGCATAACCCCGAAGAGATGGATTATGACCATCACTATCCAGATTGAGTGCAGACACCGAACCATGTAAATCCCCCAAAATACCATCGACAGGAGAAAGAGAATTATGCTTCAATCCTCTAGGATTCGAAAGAGTAACGGAGTCTTCCACTGAAAATTTATTTAAACCCAAACCAATAGAACCAACCCCCATCTCAGATCCAATGTCGAAACCCTATGCCTTACTAACAGAAAAACTAACTGGTCTATCCTTACCCAAACCCATAACAACATCAAGTAACAGTAAATCCTCGCAGGCATAGTTTGTTTCATCACCAACGAAAACCTCCGGCACCTCCCATCCGACGGACGAAACCTGGTCCAGACAAACAGGTGGTTCCATGGCTTCTGGAGCAGTAGCCAAGATCGACAAAACCTCACATAATGAAAATGGTTTTCCAAACTTGGGTTCATACACCCCGGAGGGAATTAATGCACTCCGTCCTTTGGGAGGAGTACGAGCCAGAGTCTTGATTGTGTGAAAAGACATAACCGTATAAACCTTCAAAACTTTAAAGGAACCAGAGCCAAACCCCCGTCAGCGTAGTAATCAAGAAACTTAAAAAAATGAGCACCGTTCTGAAACAAACACATCGTCCCAAAAGTAAACACTAGCAGTCACGTAGCTCCAAAAGTACGATCTGTATCATCCAGAATCGTCCACGTTGTTCATAAGCAAAACTCCAAAGGTATGTTCTGTCATATCAACCACTTCACACTTCCGAAGCTCCTTTGACATCGACACACCTTCTATAATAATAATAATAAGCCCACTATTAAAATAAAATATACCACTGCTTTCTCAAGAAGATCATGTGAACAAAACAGTGACAAGATGAATACGCTACATATCTATTTAAAGTGATTAAAAACCCATATGCAATGAATTGATTGAAAGCCCATGTGCAATGAATCTAAAAATCTATTTCATTGAAAGGGATTTGATTAACAAACCATGTGTGAGGAATCTAGTTACAAAAGTAGCAATTGCATACAATTATTTTTTATATGTTTTGAGAGGCGAAAGTAGCTGCTGCACACAACTTTTGGTGATGTTTTAAGTTTTGATTTAGATGTTATTATTAATATATTAAATCAAATTTCATCTATACTATTGTTTATTTGTATTAATAATAGTAATATTCAATTAAATACAAAAAGAAGAGGATAATGGAATTAGAAAAGGGTTGAGCGGAATTAGAAACTAAAAAGGAAGATTTTGGATGAAAATGAGATAATTGAATTAGAAACTAAAAACGAAGATTTTGGATGAAAATGAGGTTACTTGGAGACTAAAAAGTAGAGCCACATGAATGATGAAGGGATATGACAACATTAGATTTTATCATAACTATGTAAATTACAAGAAATATGTCAATTATTTATGACATATGGAAGATGCTGAGGACTAATGATTACCGGATCTAAGAATCTTGTAGAAGACAGAGTCAATCATTTTAATAGGTTTTTTTTTATGGAGGATGAGAGGGAATTAGTGGCACAAATGATGCGACTAGTTTCTCATTACCCATGTTATGTGAATGAGGAGTAACATATAGATTTACTGGAGGAGGTTACATTGGGGTAACTAAATGAAGCGACTCATTCCATGCAGAAGGATAAAAGTCTCAGGCCTAATGGGTGGCCTATGGAGTCCTTCTTAGGATTCCGAGAGTTGTTTGAGCAAGACCTTGTAAAAATCATCAAAGAATATAGGGTGAATGGCAGATTTTTGGCAACCTTTAATTCTACTTTCATAGCATTTATTCCAAAATCTAACAATGTTGATAATCTATATTATTATATACCTACTTCATTGTGTAAATGTATCTATAAATTGATTGTAAAAGTGATAGCCAGAAGGATTAAGGAAATCTTGTCCAGCTCTGTCTCATAAGAACAATTTGCATTTATGGCTGGTAGATAGATTCATGATGCAGTTGGAACTGCACAGGAAGTCATGCATATTGTCAAGGCAAAGAAGACGTCAACCATGTTTGTTAAGGTGGACTTATCAAAATCCTATGACAAAGTCAATTGGCTCTACTTGAGACTGGTGTTGTTACGTGGCTATTACAAGTTGGTTTCCATCTTTAGGTACTGAATTGGATTATGACTTGTGTAAATTTTATGACATTTGTTGTTTTAGTTAATGGATCTGCATCAATTTTTTTAAGCTAGGAAGAGGTCTTCGACAAGGTTGTCCTTTGCCCCCCTTAATTTTTATTCTAGTGGTGGAGGGCCTCAGTTGTCTTTTTCATCAAGCTCGAAACACTAGATCCTTTAGGGGTATTCATAAAGGAGGTCAGTTATATGTAATCCACTTACATTTTGTTGATGATATCACAATATTCTCTTGTGGGTCTAGGAGATAAGTAGCAAACCTACAATGTACTTTGAAACTATTTGCAACTACTACATGCATGGTATACAATGTGGCAAAATCAACACTTTAGTTTTCTGAATTTGGAACAAGAAGAGGTGGACTGGATATGTTCACAGTTTGACTTCTTAAAGGTGGACATTCATACAGGTCAAGATATTTGGGATTTGTGTTGAAGCCTAATGCATACCAAAGAAGGGATTGGGGATAGTTAGCAGGTAAGGTTGGAAACATATTAATGTTATGGTGTAACAAATGATTATCTAGGGGAGGCAGATTGATCTTGGTTAAATCAATTTTAAAATCCATCCCAGTATTATGTATCATTGGCCTATGTTCTCACTAGCATATTGGACCAAATAAGAAAGTTTTGTTACAATTTCCTATGGAAGGGAAATCTGGGGTATAATTGATTCCACTAGGTGGCATGGAACAATATAGCTTGGACTAAAAAGCTAGGTGGATGGGAATTTTAAAATCTCTAATGTTTTACAAAGGATTTGGTTTCCAAAGGGGTGTGGATAATATCGAAAGGAGAGGGATTATGGGTGAAGGTGGTATACTAAAAATATATTCATCCTCTATCCATAGAGGAATGGTTCAAAGTAAGCGAAAATCCACCAGGAATGTACCCATAATTTGGAAAGCGTTGATCTTGGGTTTTGATGTTATTGGTGAATGGCTGGTGTGAAGAGTGGGGAATGGTAGGAAGTTGAGATTGGGACAAGATCCATGGATAGGTAGTATAGGAGAACATATGATACCAAATGAGATTGGAGAATATTTGAGGCAAAAAGCCTACATTTAATTGGAACATATTGTTTATTTGGACAATACCACTTTCATGAGGCAAGAATGGAAAAAGGCACTAGATCTAGGTATAATGGACATGGGGTAAGAAAGTATATGGAATAGATATATAAAGGCCTTCCATAATAGTCATATCAGATTGGTTGATCATGAAGACACACTTATA
>LPNX010935173.1:1301776-1382789 GCA_001517045.1 Pseudotsuga menziesii | reverse complement strand
AATATATTCAATATGTAAGCAAACCTACAACAAAAAAACAAAATACTTCTACGCTACCTCTTCAACAAACTATACCATAAAGTAAAGAATGTTAACCAATCATAAAAAGATCATGCAACTGATTTACAACTTGAAAAGTAAACTTTCACTAAACTAGGTTATGTGAACTTTTAGCATCAAACTTTAAAATGCTGAAAACCATACATCTTTAAAATCTAAATGAACCTATTAGGCTTGAATTTGAAACTAAGTACTAATCTAAAATGAAATAACTCGTAGAAATAAAACTAACAAATCCTAAGACAATGAAATGCTATGTAATTGAAAATGGAAGACCGATTATGGACTCAAATGAAAACTAAAAATAGAATGCTGAACCTATTTCAGAAATGAGACAAACTAATATTTAACAAATTATATGACAACATTTTAAACAAGATTAAGATAATCTATATTTTAGGCATGAAAACAAATGAAAGTTACTCATAAACTATCTAAGTCATAATAAAAAATAAAACTATGTTGCTTCTATTTAAACCAGAACTATTTTTCACATAAACAATAAAATATAGGTTGAATATAAATGGATTTTATCATCACTAAAACTGGAATAATTAATCTATGTGTTAATATAAAACTAAATATGAATTGTTAGAGGTGGATTCGAATCCCAACTAGCTACATAACACAGTGAAATGCTGGAAAATTAACCTATAGCCTAGCTAATTATTTCTGCAAAAACAAAATACTAAAAATTCTGAAAATGATTTAAAATTCTATTTAAGTGCGAATCAAGTGTTGAACGACAGTCTGAATTAAGGTGTGAACATAAGGCTAAAAAACAGTCTACAGTAAGGTGCAAACAGAAGGCTGAAAAACAGTCTGCAGTAAGGTGCGAACATAAGGCTGAAAGACAGTCTGCAGTAAGGTGCGAACAAAAGGCTAAAAAACCGTTTGCAATAAGGTGTGAATAGAAGGCTGAAAAGACATTCTAAATAGAGGGACAAATGGCCGTCCGTATGGATTCTGAAGGAAANAACAAAAGGCTAAAAAACCGTTTGCAATAAGGTGTGAATAGAAGGCTGAAAAGACATTCTAAATAGAGGGACAAATGGCCGTCCGTATGGATTCTGAAGGCAAAAATTGCATAAAAATGTAGGAAATAAACAACAAAGTGTCACCTACAGGAAAATAAGCTCTTACTTGCAGAAATGGAATAACTTACAGGAAAACGTAATATATATATATATAAACAAAATGACTTATCTACAAACATAAAAAGAAAGTGATGAATATACACAAATAGAACCTGTGGTTGTTGAGGGGCCCTTCTCAGCAATCAGGGGCTGCATTCCTACACTACTCAGTCATTGATCATTAATAGAGAAATGGGAATGATCACCAATAGTTGAAATAGAGACTTTTTATTAAATTGAAGCAAAGTTTTACAAATAGTTTTCTCCCCCTTCCTCTTCCNGGGCTGCATTCCTACACTACTCAGTCATTGATCATTAATAGAGAAATGGGAATGATCACCAATAGTTGAAATAGAGACTTTTTATTAAATTGAAGCAAAGCTTTACAAATAGTTTTCTCCCCCTTCCTCTTCAAAACAAAAGAGGTATTTATAAGATGATTACAATGGAGATCAGGTCGACCACCTCTTGCTAAAAATAGAGGTTCATTACTATTGTAACAACTACCCACGAATTCAGAAAACAACCAACCACAATTTCTGGAAAAGTTGGTTTCAGAGAACCACGATTTTCTCCCAAATAGCTATGAATTTGGTGAAAATTCCTCACGGTGACCGAAATGGGCATATTCGGCACAAAACCCATGTGGCATAATTTTCAATTTCGATTTTTTTCCCGCAATTCCAGCCCAAAAATCAATTNAGGTCGACCACCTCTTGCTAAAAATAGAGGTTCATTACTATTGTAACAACTACCCACGAATTCAGAAAACAACCAACCACAATTTCTGGAAAAGTTGGTTTTAGAGAACCACGATTTTCTCCCAAATAGCTATGAATTTGGTGAAAATTCCTCACGGTGACCGAAATGGGCATATTCGGCACAAAACCCATGTGCCATAATTTTCAATTTCGATTTTTTTCCCGCAATTCCAGCCCAAAAATCAACTGCTTGTTAAAAACACATGGTCTGCATGGGCGTCTGGATGAACGTCTAGATGACCTGTAACTAAGATTTGTTCATAAATCTGGATTCTAAGCGGATTTTCTACTAGTTTGTTGGCCAAATCGATGGTTGGGTTCTATATTGTTGAACTGTGGCCAAGTTCCATTGATTGGGTGTGCCATTCTTGTTGCTTTCCTCCCTCACATGATGAATGTGTTAATCCTCCATTTTGCGTGCATTACTTCATGGCCTGGACATATATAATAAATAGTTATGTTGAATAAAGAAGGCAACGTAATACCATAAAGTTACTATGTATGAAACTATGTGATATAGTTAAAAGGCACACAATATTAAAGAAAGGTGGGGTAATAATTTAAATGTTTTATGAGAATGATAAAATGCAACTTGAGGTGTCTTTCCATGATACAATGTATTAAACAAACAATTAATATTTACCACTTTTTAATAAGTTTTACGTGTTACTTTTTATGGCATGAAAACATTATCACTTTAAATAATTTCATCTTAAATTTAAACCAATTCTTTAAAGCTAATGATTACCTTATTACTTTAAAGTTGATGATTGTTTCATGGTTTCAATTTGCAAATGTAGGATCGGAAGAAATGGGTAAGACAAACTAGTAAACTAACATGCAATCAAATCTAATTCAGAACTTAGGACCAAAAGAAGGGGCTGAATGGAGTGCAGAATGCATATTATTTGCAAAATACTACATTTAATACATAAAAATAACACATTTGTCTTATTTTACTTTTACGAGATTTTAATTAATAAAACAGAGTAAAAGACAACCTTATTGAACATAGATGTATTAAATTACAGTAAATAGGTCGGAACTTAATGTAAATAAAACCATAATAAAAGACAATTTTGAGGCCCAACACTCAACTGCAGATTAACTCCTACAAAACGGTTTGCACACTCAGTTGCAGATCCGTGGCTCAACAACCTACTACTATTAGACTCCTCTCTAATCTTTTACAATACTCCTACTCTTATCAACTCTTAATGAAGCTAACCCTTATACAGAGTGGGTTCCTCCTATTTATAGTGTTTACAAGACTCTGCAGGGTCAACTGAGTATAACTCATTTATTATAGATTTAAACAACTATAAAATATCTTCTATTACATTAATTTTGACCCATACCTAGCCGCAAAATTCCTGCATGACATTAACCACGGCCATAACTAGTCGTGTAAATGTCTTTTAGCCTGTCTGTATAGGTCATAACTAGCCACAAAAATGTCCTTTAGTCTTCCTTCGGCTCATCCTTCTGCAGTATTCCTTGAATTACACATGTTCAGCCTTAGCTCTTCTACATGCCTCTTCTAATGACTCAGATCTGCCTTTCCTCCTCGCAGCTTTCTCTACTTTGCACTTGCACTTCTTCCTTTACCTTCCTTTCTCCGTAGCGTGCCTATTTTTCTTGTCTTGCGCTTGCATGTTTGATTCTTCCTTGTGCACTTTTCCTGGCCCAACAGGTCCCGAACACTCACACGTGGCTTGTCTTGAGCCACTAAGTAAAATGTAGAAAAATTTGAAGTGTCTGTAAAATTCAGGCTTCTGGCATAGATTGCGCCACAGGACCAACCTTGTCTTGAAATTCCTTCAAAATTTGTTGCACTCAGGAAACTTCTTCTGTAACCTCCTTCACTTATTTGGGAAAATGTTCCACATAGTAAAAAATTATATGTTTCGATGATCCCTCTTCCAGCAACTGCATGATAAATTGGATCTTCTATTGTATAAGATGAACAAGCCCTATAACTCTTTATGCTTTATGTTCTGTCACCTCATCATTCCTTTTTTGCTCCTAGTTGTGGAGTGTTTTCACTTCTTGTTGTAGCTGCTTGAGCTCTACGACCTTTGTGATCCTTTCTTTGATTGACAGCTTCTTCATGTCTGCCTTTACTGTGGTGATTTTCAAATCATCTTACTGTGCATCTTCCCTGATCTTTTCCATGGTTTCATCCTCTAGAATCACTTCCCACATCGTGGAAATAGCTTCAACTGCCTCAGTGCAAAGTTTTTCTCCTTTTCTTATCCTCTCAACAGCCTCAGACACTTCAAGCACCTCAAAAGGTGTTCTTGGTGTCTATCATGCCTTTAGTTCCTTGAATTGTTTCCTGAGTTCCACCACAATTCATGACAACTGACCAAACTTGCAGTTGAATCCTCATATTCTTGGCCTTCTTCCAGTGGGAACTATGTGACTGTGCTTTTGATGGCTTCTACTAGTGTAATTTGGCTCTATTCGCGTGCCTTAATCTCTTGGTCCTTCTCCGTAAGGAGGACCTTGCACTCTTTATCCTTCCTTGTCTTCTTTTTGGCTTGGTAAGCCAACACATTCTCTCTGATCCAAAGCTATGTTGCGACCGCATGCTGGATGGCATATACGTCGACTAACGCTATTTTGGAAAAATATAGCATTAGCATCCCTATTGCCTTGATAACATCATCGTACTCCTCGGTACCTATTTCTAGTGCTTGGGCCTACAATTCTATCTTAAGGGGTGGCAACAAAATTAGCGCGACTAATGTATCCCCAGGATCAACACCATATGTCTCAGCCTCAACAATTGATTTTACTTCGTTCATGGCCTTTGTGATATTGTTGAGGTGCTCGGTGAATTTGTTGGCCACTTATGTCTGCTACATTCTTAGTCCCTCAAGTTTGCTCTTGGCTACTTCTGTGAAAACATCTGCAAGTAGGCCAATCTCTTCTTTATCTATGCTGACAGCATTGGATGTTTTTTCAGCTTTTCTCTTCTTACGTGGGTGCGTGCACTCTTGTTCCTGCTCCTGTCACTGTTTCCACACATCCTCAATAGTACATGTGATTCTGAATCACCACGATCGAAGCCACCATCACCTCCATCGTTACCTCCATCGCTATCTTCATTTGGAGACTGGTCATCTTGCACGTCACCTCCATCATTTCCTTGAACGTTTTCTTGGTCGTCGCCTTGGCCATCATCTTGGTGATTACCTTGGTCAACTGGTGGGTTTTCTTCTTGGTCCATATACTCCTTGATTGGGCCATGCCAATATGTTGGCCAGTCCTATACGATCACATCCACATCCTCATTCTTGATCATAAAACCCTCCAGGTGTGCTTGCTTTTCTGGATCCTTCCACGGCTCCAAGATAACATTGTGGACACCAGCCTGGAAGTTTATGAACATTGCATATCTTTGTACTGTCATAGCTTTTATTTGATGTTGGTGTCACAAAACTTCTCACAGTGCCTTTGTGTGCAGAAAGAATTCTATCTTATTGAATTTTTCCCGGATCTTATCCTCTTTCTTCTCCCATAGGTTTTGGTACTATGCGCCATGGAAAAGCACAAGGATGTCTTGTGGCTGGTAATCCGGTGGGTATGACCAAAGAATAAAAGAGAACAAAATGAGCATCTATGATTAATGGAATTTAGCCTTACCATCCACCTGTGCTTGCTCCACATCCTCTATCATCTTGTTCAAAAACAACTGCAACCTGTTGAACTTTACTCTTGTAGAACATTGCTCTGCTATGTCAACAGTCCTAGTGGTACACTCAGTAGACCGCATCTTGCGCAACATCTTGCAAGATAATATTTTTGTGGTGAACCACACCGTGTTATCAGTGATGGAGCTAATGAGAAATCCTCTACCTAGGCACTGTAGGTCATACTTCTTCTTCATCTTTCTGGTCTCACTGTTCAGTCGTAGATACGACGTAGGGTCGTCTCCTTATCGGGGGAGACCCATTATTTGCGAAACGAGGTCGGCTTCCACTGGATATGGTCGATTGAGCCACAAGTATCCTCCATGAAAACACACAAGAAGCTGTCGCACATATATAGTTGCTTGCATACTCAGCCAAAAGTGTGGCATGAGCAGTAGGTTGAGTAGGCCCGCATCGTCGACACCTTTATCCCATTCCATTGGAACGACGAGCTGGGGCTGAGGTGGCATAGCAGGAATCGTGACCATGTAATTTTTCCTTGCTAATCCCGCCTGCTTGCAAGTATCAACACCCTCAAACTGAAGCTTGGACAACTTCGATATTATGTTCATTAGCAGTGGTACATCAGCAGGGATCTACGGTGAGACCAAGGAAGAGCGTGCTTTCATAGGAAGCTTCACCTCCTATGTGTCGGCTCTCCTTGTATGAACATACGGTGGCAGTAGGTTTTTCTCTTCAATGGTGGCATTCGCATCTCTGCGTGGTGGCGATTCTGGTGCTTCCTCAACCAGTATTTCTTCAGTTGCCTTACGCTTCTACTTTGAAGGCTTCAACACCTTGACTGACTGTGCTAAAGTGCCTGGGATTTCCCTATCTGATATGAAAGGTCATGGTCCTATAGCTGGTATGTTCATAGGTGGATCCTGAACTCAGGTCACTGTAGGGGCTGAACTAGAGGTAGGAATAGTAGTTGAACCAAAGGCCATACCAGCCATACGAACTGTCTATGGGTTTGTAATCACCATTGTTTTGGGTTCTTGTTCTGCTTGCTGTACTTCTGGAGACAAAATCTCTTCTTCAATCGTACACAGTGAGGCGATAGTCATGTTAGATTGCTCACTAGCACTGGAAATCTCAATAACCATTAACTTCAACTCTCAATATCAAGATTTGGTTTGCTCTTCTTCTCTTTGTGCATGTAAAATAATTCTTGTCGATGAAGCCTCATATTTATAGGCATGCGTTCATCTCGTTGGAAATCATTTGATGGAAGATCGACGTCTTGTCGATCACATGGTATTTCCATTCGATGCATTTCACCATTAAATCAACTACTTGAGTGCTGGTCTGTACTTGTTAGGGAAGTTATGGCAGTTATAACAGGGACGACTGATGGGACCAAAAAGCACACCGCCATTCTCCTCGTAATTTTTTGACTTAATGATGCTTTGTTGTCATAACCACCTATATCTTTTTGTGTATCTAGGCTTTAATGACGACCGGTTTTCATTCCCGCTCTTTACTGCTATTTTCCTGCTTCCATCGTAGACGTGTGATAGAACTGTTTTCTTTCCTTTTCTCTCTTTTTTTCTCTTTTCACATGCGACGTGAACTTACATAGGCATGTCACATCCATCATAGTAAAGTTTTAGGTGAATTCCATTTACGATTCCTGTGACGTACATTCCATCTATCCTCTGCAATTTCACTGCGCCCACATTAGTGATGTGCGTGATCAAATATGGCCCTATCCAATGCGTTTTCAAATTCCTTGGGTGTTTGAAGAATTTACCATCATACAACAAGACAAGTCCTCTAACTTTCAATCCCTTAATCCTGATATGGCGATCATGCCATGATTTTTTCTTTTTCTTCTCAATGTTTTGCTGAAACCCTGGGATGAAGCATTCTTCCTCCATCTGAATGAGCTACGACAATGTTTACTCGACAACATCTCCATCGGTCATTTCCATCATCACAACAATCGATAGGCTTGGTAGAATGTACTCCATTGGCACAAAAACTTCTTGTCCATACACCAGTCTGAATGGAGTGTGCCCTGTCAGTCGCTTACAAGTTGTGTGATACACCCAAAGCATAGCTAAAACTTTTTGATCCCAATAATCTCGGTACATGTTGTACACTTTGGTTAATGCATTCTCTAGAATCTTGTTGAAGGCTTCAACCGTTCCATTCTCTTGAGTATGATAGGGTGTCATCTTCTTATAATAAATCTAGAAATTTGCAGTGAGCTCAATAATCATTTTGTTAACAAAATGCATACCTTGGTCGTTGAGCTGAATTTTTGGACAACCAAATCTGGTCACCACATTCTGAAATAAAAACTTCACCACAGTCACAATGGTGCAATATTTTATAGGTACGGCTTCATCCCATGTGGTTAAATAGTCTATCATAGTAATAATGTAGCATGTGCTAGTCCTCTTCCTTGGTGGACTGATCGTTTCAACAAAATAAAAGGCACACTTGTCAAATGCTTGAAGGGTTATCTGTGGCACAAGCGACATCTCGTCGCGACGGTTTTCCTATTCTCTGGCAGATATCACAGCGCCAACAAAAGCTCTTGGTATCCATATGTATGGTTGGGCACCATAATATATCTTGTAGTATATTTCCCACGGTTTCCTTTCCATCATATTTTCCTCTTGCAACACCGGCATGTGCTTTGCTCATTAGCCATTGTCGTTCATTGTAAAAAACACACCGTCGTAATATCTCATCAGGGTCCTACTTGTATATATGTCCTGCAATCAACGTATAATCAATAGATTTGACGACCAAATGTTTCTTTTGTGTAGTGGAGAATCCTTTAGGTGCATAGCCTGTGCTCAGGAATTAGATGATAGCATTAAACTCCTTATTCTGATCATCCATCATGGTACTCCAAACAATTGCGCATCAGGAAATTTATCCTCCAGACTAGTTGGTTATTCACCACTTTCTATCCTCGGTAGGTGGTTAGGTCCAACATTCAATTGACCGAGTTTAACAATGACTTCAAAATCAAATTCTTGAAACAGAAGAAGCCATCAACAGATCTCCCCCCCAACACTGGATTGTTGACCAGATATTTTAAAGTCGAATGATCAGTGTACATTTTGAAATGTCCACCCAATAAGTAGTTTCAGAACTTCTGAAGCACATAGACCATAGTGAGGCCTTCTCTATTTATGGTCGTATAATTTTTCTCTGTCGTCGACAATTTTCTACTAGAAAAAGCAATAGGGTGGTCAAGCACACCCTCACCTAGTTGTGTCAAGACTATGCCGAGTGTGATAGATGATGCGTCAACATGAACATGGAACTCCTTCTTCCAGTCTGGAAATATAAGTATTGGCACAGTGGCCATATTGTTCTTTAATTTATCCAAGATTTCCTGACAAGGCTCCATCCACTGAAAATTTGCATCTTTCTTCAATAGTTTCTCCATGGGTGCAGTTATCTATGCATATCCTCTAATAAATTTTCTATAGTAACCTGTGTGTCCTAACACTGATTTGAGTTGCGTGACTAATGTAGGTGGTAGTAAGTTAAGGATAATCACAACTTTCACCGGGTCGACCAAAATACCATCACGACATACGACATGACCCAACAATACACCAAATGGTGCACAAAAAATACATTTCTTGGAATTAAGCGCTATTTGATACTCGCAACAGTGGCCCAACATCATGTGCAGACTCTCAATAGGGTCTCTTACTAGACCAAACACCGTCCAATCATCAAAGTAGACCTTAAGAAATTTATGTATGAAATATTTAAAATAAGAACCTGCTATTCTAGAAAAAATAGTAGGTGCATTCTTGAGTCCAAAGGGCATTATCATATACTGGTACCATCCCCATTCTGTGATGAAGGTTGTTTTGTGGTGATCCTCCTTCACGATTCTGACTTGATGATAGCCAGAGAAGTCATCGATGAATGAATACATCTCTTTCCCTATGACACTTTCAAGTACTTCATCTATAAATGGTGTTGGGAATGGGTCATGCAAGCATGCGTCGTTCATCTTCCTTAGGTCGACATAGATTATGACTTCACCTATTGTCTTCTTATCCTAGATCACTATAGAGCTGATCCACTCTGATTCCTCAACAAGTTCAATTATTTTGGCATCAAGCATGAGATCCAATTATGCTTTTACCTTCTCTTTATACCTTGGATTCAACCTATAAGGTTGCAGTTTGACTGGTTTAGCATTTGGTTTCAGGTGTATTTTCATTTCCCCTAGGTCGCTTCCTATTCCCTTAATCTCCGAGAAGTTGGTAGGAAATAGGTGCTGATACTCATGGAGCAAGTCTGTGATCTTTGATATTATCTCATCATCCCAATAATCTCCTATATTGGCGAACTCTGGGTTCTTTGGCCAGCCAATGTTTACTTTCTTGATTTTCAGTGTCTTGAGGAACTGGTCATTGGAAATACCACTTCCTTCAACTTTGTGCATACCCTCCGACTCTGGTATGTTTATATTAGTTGGATCATCATTTGGTTCTCTAGCTAGGTTGTAACAAGCCATCCATTACTGGATGGTTGTGCTACATTGATGGGAACTTGCTACTTTGACAGGGATTTCTAGAAATAATTTCTCCGTGATTGTCTGAAGTACAGAATCAACTATAGGTTGCTCATCAACAAATTCAAATGTGTGCATGAACCGTTTAGCTAGTGCTTCCCAATCCTGAGTTCCTTGTCGTAATTCCATGGATGTATACCATCTTCTGGGTGTCATTTCCAATGTATGAATGACGTGATGGGCCCATTCCTGTCACGGGTATTCTGCAAATTTTATGCAACACTGATTAATGTGCTCAACTGATAGCCCTGTGTATTTATGAATTACGACATTAACTTCTTCTCCAAATATAACTTCCAGCAATCTTCTGCACTATGGTCATTCTGATATGGATTGCTAATGTGTACCCCACCATCTGGTGGGAGTAGCCTTCAACACATAGTCCAATGCAGATAAGTGCTGAGGCTCTGTGACAAGTCCTTCAAATTCACTGAGGAAGGTTGAAATATTAGGAAAAACCTCATATGTGGGTAACTCCCTTGACTAATTTTCCTCCCATCACACTGACCAGGTAACTCTGGTGCATCGCCTCATAGAAAATTCATGCAATTTCTTATGCCAGTTCTCTAAGGCCTCTCTTGAGTCAGATGTGCAGGAACTAGCACTCTTCCAGCTTAGGTTTCCATCCGTTGTTGGGTTGATGTAATATTCTTGTGAGTCAGTGACATTGTAGATCTGGTCGAGATAATCACCCCGTCCCTTGTTGTATACAAGCTCGATGTATCTTTGTCCCTTTAATGGATCAATGTGCGACACCACTCTCATCTCATCATCCTCGAATGATAAAATTATTTTTTTGAAATTGATAATGGTATGATTATCTATGGCCAAATATATCCCTAGAAGCGTGGGATATGGGTTTGTGTCATCAACAATGTTGATGAATTCAAAGTCTACAAATTTGCACAACCCCTCAACATCGACAGGGACTTGACTCAACCTACCAATTGGTAGGACCTTCACCTGATTTTCAAGTCGTAACTAGACTGGGGACCAGTCCAAGCGCGGCTTTCCCATGCTTTCCTAGGTATGTCACATCAAAATGTTGAGGTTCAACCCCAGATCTAAAATAATGTAATCCATGTCATAATCCACTATTTGCGTGGTCATTATTAACTCGCAGTCAGTTTTAAATTTATTCTTGATATGGTTAACCTTTATTCCAGGTTGTGAATCTTCTAGGGTTTCTTCTATCAGTGCTTGTAGTTCTGTGATAGCATCTTTATCTTGAATTAGCACTAATTAACTTGATAGAAATGACTTAACCTTACTATATTTTTTCAGGATCTTCTTTCGAAATACCTGTTGGAAGCGTTCAAGCATCTCCATGAATTCTACTGGTGGCGACGGTTGTTCTTGATCCACAAACTCTGGTCACACATCTGAAAAGAATTGCTTATGTTTTTTATCATTGAATGGTACTTTCTTCAGTGCTACAGGTTGCACCTGTGGCTGCAGTTGTTCTTGCGGTATATCCTGATCAACTCCAGTCGCAACACCTCCTTGTGTTACGACATCAATGCTCAATTTTTTTGGATCAATAGAAATCATCTGAACATTTAAGTTAGGATTTGGATTCGGATTTGGGTTTGGTGCAGGTTTAGGAATTGAGATGGTTTGAGCCTGCCACTTCATAATCAACTGAGGATATTGTTCCACATTGTGGTCCTGCGCTTTGTAGTATGAACATGTCTTTGCAAGTTTCTGACAATCTCTAGCATAATGGAACAGTTTTCCACAGTTATAGCATGTAACCAGACCTCTTCCTTTGCCAAATCCTCCTCATCCTCTTCCTCTAAAGTTTCCACCCCACCTTCCTTGAGGGTGTGGCTGGTGTGGTGGGTACTGATTCTGCTAGAATTGCAGCTGATATTGATTTTGTGGTGCATACTGATTTTGAGGTGCATACTATGGCTGATACTGGTTTTGATAGGGGTTATGTGGGAAAGTTGCAAGCTGGTATTTTGGTTGCGCTTGTTCATCCAGAACCTTCCCATAATTATTCATCAAGTAGGTGTCTACCGTCTTTTTCTTCAAGAGTTGGTATGCTCTGCAATCCTTCTCTTCATGCCCTACTAACATACAAAATTTATAGAAAAGGATTGTTGGGGTACTTAAATTATTTTGCAAGTATATACACTCCTTGTCATGATGTCCTATAGTCTGGAATATTTGGCACCAGGGTAGTCCGTGGGAACTCAATGGGGTTGGCACACCTGATAATATATAGTCCATGTACGTTAGACAATTATCCTTGGTGTGTCCATTTGTTCTGCATTTTGTACACCGTAGATATTCTTGGGATTCTTTTCCCTTCTTGATTTCTTGAATTCATATTGTCATATTAGCCAGCTTCAACTGAATCTGCACCATTCATGCAGCACCATCTTCGATCGGTGAGGATTCCAACTTCATTTCTAATTATAATGATTTTGTCTACGATTCAATATTTTGTTGCATTAATGGGCCTCATATTTGTGGTAATAGCGTGACAATAAACCACTCTTTATATTGTAGATTTGAAATTTGGAAACTTATTTTGGCCATCAAAGTTTTAAACCGTTGGTCAAAGTCCCATATGGACTTTGCCAATGATTGTTTCATCTCCTTGATCTTGGTGATACACTGTGACTTAGATTTAGGTTTTTTGAACTCACAGATCATTGCGAGTCAGATTTATTCAAGGGTCTTATGTGGGGTTCCTGGCAGTACTACATAGAAACTTTATAAACTACTACAGCGCATGACTCATTAGAGTCGTGATCATCTGTGCTTTCTTTAGGTCTATGTTATGAACTAGTCAAACCATCCAAATAGCTTTAGAGAGGAACTAATGTTGTTCTGGATATTCTGCTCCATTCCCATTAAATGTGGGTAATCTAATATCATGCACGGCCATTGAGTTGGTGTCGGGGTTGTCTGATAAATAATTTAATGGAGGTGTACCCTCTTGCGTGCTAGTCACAATAGTAGCACTATCATTATTAACAATTCTTTAAGGAGACGAGGCTCTAGACCTTACCTCTGGTGATACTCCTGGTGTGATGTAGTTGCATCCTGATCTTGGCATCTCCACAGATTCCTCTAACTTTTATACTTCAGATATCATCTGATACTCTTCCTCTTCATCACAAGACCCTTCATCTATCTGTAACTCAAATTTGTAGTCACTTTCTCCGAACAGAATAGGACTTGTCTTTCTCTTTTTTCTAGACCTGAATCTCCTTCCACTCCTTAGGAATTCGAATTCTAGTTTAGGTTCTGTACTTATTGGGAACATCTCAACTCACCATTTCCCATTTTTTCTATAGATCATCTGTGACATGTCCCCTCCTCTATATATGTGACTCAACTTCTCAACTGCAAGATACCCTTCTCATAGACGAGCATCTTTATCCATGTATTTATAGACAACAAATATCTTCATTGAGGTCCTTGGAAAAAATTTCTTTCAGCCTCACTATATGAGGTTATCGTCTCAACTATGAACTCAGTAATAGACCCTTGTAAAATACTATCGACCCAAAAATCAACAGCTCTAGAGATGGGGTTACTTACACTGGTTATCTCGTGAACCAACTGATCACTCCACTCGACTACTTCTCTTCTCTGGAAATTTGTCTACCGAGTTTCTAATCTTGACAACCACTCATGCAGTAAAATAGGAAAATATGCAAAGAATTTCTCGTGAATATTAGAGTATATGTATCGGTCTAACCACTCTTCTATGCTTAACATTGATCTTGCACTCTCTTCTTATGCAAAGGTTAGCGTCTTAGAATCCAGTGAATCCTCTATTTCCTTGCTTTTTGGATGCCACAACATATCCCTTGACTTAAATGATTACGAGTCCTGGAAACATAACCATTTATTGGATATTTTTCCTTACTTACGCGACCCAGGTTCAACAACAACACAAAATCAACAAAACACCCAAAGACATCAGCCTGACGGAGCAAGCTCGGTCGACAACACCCATGAGGCAGGCACAGTCTCACCTAAGATATCTTATTGTGTAACTACCAGAACCATGTTTCTGTAGTTGGCAAGGGAGTACAGTCCCTTAGTGTGCGACCAAGGTGCTCTACAGAGATGGAGGGATGGAGTCTTTCACTGCTCGATAGTGACATAGTCAACATGTGACACTACTTTATCCTTGTGAACTTAACAACTGTTGAAACTATGTGACACAGTTGACTCCTTGAGTGCAAATGGAAACGGTGCAACAGTATTATAACTTAACAATATTGTAATAGGATTAATACATAATGCTCGACAATGATTTAGTCATTCATTCATTTTACTGCATCCATCAATATTGAGACATTCATTCACACAATAGCTATAAATAATGGAATATAATAAAGCATTCAACATTGACAGTTAAATATTCAACCATTCACATTCACCATTCAACACTTATCAACACAGGAAATAACGAGGAAACCCATCTAGGAAAAACCACCAAGGTGCTCTTCATCTGGAATGAGAAATATAGGTAGCACCTTGCAGTCTACAACTTACAGGTTGTTCTTAAGATATGTCTTTTAACTCAACTCTTCTTTCTCTCATGCTCTCTAGTTTATTGATTCTAACTATTCCTACTGATCTGCACACATCTTGGATCGACTCTTCTACTCTACCATATGCGCACTCAGCTACAGATTAACTCCTACAAAACGGTCTGTGCACTCAGCTGCAAATTATCTCCTACAAAATAGTCTGTGCACTCAACTGTAGATTTAAAACTCAACATCCTACTACTACCATACTCCTCTTTGATATTTTACAATACTCCTACTCTTACCAACTCTTAATGAAGCTAACCCTTAAATAGAGCGGGTTCCTCCTATTTATAGTGTTTACAATACCTTGCAGGGTCGACTGAGTATAGTTCAATTATTATAGACTTAAAAAACTATAAAATATCTTCTATTACATTAATGTTGTCCCATACCTAGCCACAAAATTCCTGCATTACATTAACCATGGCCATAACTAGCTGCAGAAATGTCTTTCAGCTTGGCTGTATAGGTCATAACTAGCTGCAAAACTCTCCTTTAGTATTCCATCGGCTCGTCCTTTTGTAGTCTTCCTTGACCTGCACTTGTTTAGACTTAACTATTCTACTTGCCTCTTCCATTGACTCAGATCTTCCTTTCCTCGTCACATCAATCCTCGTCATAGCTTTCTCTTCTCTACACTTGCACTTCTTCCTTTACCTGCCTTTCTCCACCGCACGCCTATTTTTCCTGTCTAGCAATTGTGAGTTAGATTCTTCCTTATGCACTTTTCCTGGCCCAACAGACTCCACTTTTTATTTCATCCCTTAATGGTCCAACGAACATGTGGGGATCCAAATCTTGACATATTGATAGAATTGAACACTTTACACTGTGGAGTGATTATGGCACCCACGAACCATTATTACAATGTGAAGTATTATCGAGAGCCACAACCTTAATATAGTGTATGAATTCCCAATTAGCTTATTTTCCAAATATCTCATTTTAAAGCTAGCCTTTAATATAAAAAAAATAACCTACTTATCTGTTTATAGATACGAATGCCACTTTTCCTTTCTTTTATTGACGATAAAATATGAATTATGTCACTTTATTTAGAATTTTTAGAGTTACTTATAAACTTACAATGGTTATTAGAAATAAGAACATACGCTAATAAGAATAGAAATCACATTAATACATCATCTCGCATATCATTAGAACTACTATGTTAAATACTAGTTTTTCTTAGATAAACTAAGGAGGTGTTTGTATCCATGTCCTTGAAATTTTTGGAAGTGGTAAAACTGTTTTATCACAATCATTGAATGCAAAAGGATAGATATCAAATAGTTTAATGTCTACATCTCAAGTCAAACATGTGTTGTACATATTGTATACAATCATGATGGAAATGAAGTATTGTGTTCTAGCTAAATCATGTATTTGTCATACATAACTAGATCCATTTTTGGATGATGATAGAAATTACACATCAAAAGAAATAACCAAAAAACATTTTACATCTTAATGAACCCTTAAAAAAACAAAATATCGTAAAACAAGTACTGAACCCAACAATTTTTGGTTACATATAAAATTGTTGAACTTTGAAATACGAATAAAAAATTCTACCAATTACGAACTTTTAAATACAAATAAAATAATCTACAAGTACGCTTTAGACAAGAAGACAACCAAAATAATGATTATTCCATTGTAGCCCCGCCATTATAATATGTGTGCATTCATTTATATTGCAAACATCCCAAACATCAATAATAATAGACATAAAATATGAATATATACACTCTCATTAATGCCTTAGATCCAATAATAATTACAGAGCAAGATCCTAATAAAAACACATTTTAAACAACTTGTTCAAACTCAGTTTGACTATATAAACCATGTGGTGTCTCTCTATCAAGAGTAGCATCCACTAACAACATATAAATGGCAGTCAATAGTTTAAACATGACAAGGAATAAAATAAATCATATCTTTTGAGCTCTATAACATTTTCATAGATACAATACTCCTAGGATAGAATAAAACCCTCATAACACTGGATGACCCCTAAGAATCAAAAGTTCCCTAAACCTAAAAAAGAATCCATGATAAAAAAACATGATAAAAGGTAAATTTAGAATATAATAATTTATTTTAATTCTGGATAAAAAAACATAAAAAGTATGATAAAAAGCACAACAAGTCTGATAAAAAGCATACCATGTTAATTATTGGATGAAAAACGTGATGTGAGTTTGCATTCTCTGATAAATTGCATGTGCGACATGCCCCTTCAAGACTTGAGATTCCACGAGTGGAGATGTTATGTGAAGATTAAAATGTCAAGAAAACTAATAATGAAAAGCAAAATCACATCAACCAAAACCTTCACCCTGCAAGCGCAATCTGATGTGGGGTGATTCAAAACAGTCCTACACCAACATTATTACTTTTATTTGTTAACTATTTTCCTAGTACTGCTATTATTTATTTATTTCCTATACATTGTTATTAGTTTAACTTCATTATAATATTATTACTGTTTATGTTAATTTGTACATAGAAATTGGTAAATCATCTCAATGACTAAATTTAACACAATGACCATTGGAGTGTTAAGTTGAAAGAGATGAAAATTATGTTTTAAATTTATTACAACCATATTGTTTTGAATCTAGCTTTGCTTCAGTTCCATCTCATGCATGCAATTATACAATTTTTTATTTTCTGCATATCAAACCATAACCTAACCAAAACTTTAACATTTTTTAAAATTGTTGATATTGCATATGGAGTGGCTGGACATAGCTAAATTATGTTAATTTATCTACATAACTCATCCTATTTATTCCACATTTACAAAGTTGTGTCTTCTGAACAACTACTATTCCTTGAAGGGAAAGAGGTTTCTAGTTTATGCCTTGTAAATATTAAGTACATTTCAAGTAAGAAGTTACCTTTTGCTGGTTAGAATGTCAAAATGTATGAAACTATCTTCCCATCTTTTTGTGGTGTAAATTATTTGCAACACCCTCATTTATATAAATTTTTGTTGTTTGCAATATTTATGTGGAACTTGGTGATAAACATTTATTTGTTCTCTTTGGATGTTGTAGAAGAAATTTTGTTGGTGACAACAAGCATATTCATTTGGGCCTTTAAAATGGATTTCTCCATATTTTATCATGGAATGGTGAGGTATCTCATATATAGTTTATAATAAAATATACCATAGATTTTTAGTTTTATATATTGATTATCGTACTTATGGTTAACATAAGTTTAAATGATTTTTTACCTCATTAAATATTCATGGAAAATATTAAATCATTGGGTACAGATCGCTCAGTCTAGAGAAATAATATTTGTGTGAGTGGTGAATTACAATGTATGTCATGATATGTTCTTGCATTGTACAGTATTTGTGGCAGTGTGATACTGTATTCACTTTTTACCATAATTTGTGGCAAATGGATATTGTTCACTGTGAGAAGATATCACCTTATACATTAGTTGTTAGTAAGTTAACTATTCGAAGTTGTATCGTATCGTGGCTTCTTGCAACTAACGACTAGTGGTAAATCAATGAAAATAATCTTACATGCAATCATATTTCCCTTAGAACAATATATTTCTAAATAAGTACAATGACTATCACTGAGACGGGTTTGATTTGTTTTCAAGTTTAGTCAATAAGATGACATGAAGGAGAAATTTAAAAAAAAATTAAGATCACTTCAATCCTTTCATAGTTATTTTATGTGTACTTCACTTTTTCTACATTTGCATACTAACATGGTTCTATTTGTTGCAATGTTTCCAAGATGCATGCAATGTCTACATCAACAATGAACATTGTCTCAAATTCTTTAGTGGAAAAGATTCCAAGTGCATGATTACTCCTAAATATGAAACTCTACATGGCATGAACGATGATGCAATTTTCTATCAAGGACGTTCTGTATAGCCCTAAGTTGGGTAGGGAACCCTACCCATCAACTAATTTATTTTTTAAAACTACTCTAACTTGTTGCATTTCCAACGAATTAGTCTCTATATTCGGCGAGGATGTTATACAATTGACGGTAACTTCATCAGATTTTTGTGGTTAACTGATGACTTAGGTGGAGTAAGGTGTCGATTAACCGACCCTTAATATGTCTCATTTTTTATGACTTAGATTCTATATTCTATGAGACTATCATACAACCGACAGTAACTTCTTTGTATTTTTGTGTATTTTATGTCATTAAGTCATTGGAAATCCGATGAATCTTTGTCGGTTAACCGACCACTAGGGTGGACTATGTCATTGATTAACCGATTGTTAATACGTCTCATTTTCGACGACAATCTTGGAAATGGACGTCGGTTAAGCGACGACATATTTGTTAGGTAATTGATGGTTTATCGTTCAATTGACCTGTCAGTAATGTGGGTAAATGTTTTCGTATTTATTACTTTTTTTGAGTTTGTCGGATATCCGACGGTATTCTACCGACGTTTAAAAATAGTCCACCTTGTCGGATGTTTGATGGAGTCCTATCGAAATTCAGACAAATAGGTTGTCGTATTTTGGGTTCAAATTTAATTGTGGGACTTTGTAATTATTATTATTATCATTGTTGTTGTTATTAAATTTAATAAACAACTAGCTTAGTAGAGCCAACTAAAATAGTATGGGAGACCATGAAATCCATAGTGTGAGGGGGAATGGGGACATTCCTAGCACTTTAGAACTTTATTTTGGTTCATCTTTGTTAATATTTGCATCTTGGTGATGTTTAGAGTTGTTGATCACCCAAATATTGTACAACATAACCTATTTTATTATTATTTTGGCCTATGGAGTTACTATTGCACCTTATTCATGCCTTAGTGGCCCCCTTTTCCTAATGCACCCACCTTGGATGAGAGATACTCTTTTGTGGTATCCAATTGTACTAAGCCACCCTATCCATAGATTCTAGGAGTTGTAAGCTATATTTTAGCTTTGACCTCATTCATTTTTACCTCCACCTCCAAAATTTTGTTGTTGCTCCCCAAATCTATCCAGAGTTCCCTATTTTTTTGCTTACAAGTCATTGATGATCCTATTGGACCCACTCTTCCACCCCTCATTACTAGTGAACCCTCCTTAATATATTCATGGCCTCCACTCCTTGGTTTTTGGTAACTTCTCCTCATGGTGCTAATCTGGGAAGGGGAGTTGTTGCACATGAAAAATATACCGTTTCCTGATGACCCCTCAGAAAGCCTTGTCTGAGATTCCCCTGGTGAATTTTTTTCGTCATTAGTGAGATTGACGCTTTCCCTTAGTTTTGATGGCACCCTGTTCTGTGGGGAAAAGAGTGTCGATTCCTTTTTTTCTATTAACACTTGGTGTCGTCGGTGCTCTTCCCCTGTGAGAAAGAAGTGCCGATGCTTTTTCACCTTAATTAAAGTGGGCAATGGACCTAAAACATGAAAAAAGAAGATTCTAGAATCTTCCTTGCGAAAGCCTCCATGGAGTTCAATCCTACTAGCTAGGGAGAGGTGGAATTCGCCTTCCTCATCTATTGGGATCACCTCCTATCCATTTCCTAAGTGAATCTCATCATATTTGGCCTATACATGAAGCCTTCATGGAGTGAGTGAGGAGAGACCAAAGAAAGCACCCTTATGCTGTTGGACTGAGATCTGGTTTAGAGGCAAGTTTGAGTGATTCTATGTGTGAAGAGATTGTTGAGTGAGGAGTATTGTAGATCAGTTGTGGAAGATAAAGCTAGAAACATCAAGGCTTTATGGTTGTAAATTTACCTTCTTTCATTCATTAATACAAAAGTGTTCCCCTTTCCCATATTTAATTTGTGTTAATATCAATTAAATGTTGTTATATTCCTTGATCACTAGCATAGATGGTTAGTTTATCAAGATTCTCTCACTTTGTGGTTTTGTCTTTTGATCTCTCTTTGTAGGCACTGAAGATTGCAAGGACTTTGGAACAAGGAAAAAAAGCACTCAGATATGAGGTATGAGATTGATTTCATGTTGATTAAATTAACTATCTAGGGGAAGGATATGTTGATGTGTTTTTTTTGTTCTATGCTTGTATCATACAGGGCAGAGGACCAAGCGGTGTCTGCACCAGTTGCCTAATTCCTTGAAACAAAATTGGTGACCATACTGGGGAAATCTTAATCCAGTCATATTTGGGGAAGTTCCATTCAGATCTGGAGCATATCTAGTTAGATCTACAACTGTTGGTAACTCTCTTACTTGTGAAATTTACATTTTCTTCCTTGGCTCATTTCAGTGGATAAGGTGAGTGATCCATCTTTGACTCTGTCAATTGCCTCTATTGAATTTGTTTTTACTTCTATTAGTCCATCTCATTCCAATTCTTTATTTCTCGCGTAGATCTTTAATTTTTTCAATCTATAGATCCGCTGGTGCACATAGACCAATATGACAGAGCGTTGTTGCTTCATAGGCACCTTTTGATTCTTGATAGTCAGTGCCGTCAATGCCTTTTCGTAGTTTACGTAGAGCATCGTCGATGCCCTATTTCATTGGACAAAAAGCATTGATCTCCTTTCAGCGCTCTGGTGCAACCTTCTTCTGTGCATAGAGGTAGGTCCCTACATTGCTTGCAATTTTGATTTGTTGATGTTTTTGTTTCTCTGAAAGTTTCTGATGTGTTTTTCTTGAATGCTTGATTGCTGATTCTGGTGGTTTTAACAATCTGATTCTCACTAGTTGAGCTCAGTTTCAAAACACTTATTTTCTATTTAGTAAAAGGAGTCATAGTGAGAGGAATTGTGTGAAATTACATGCTTGGATTTTTTTTGTCGTGTGGTCCATTCTCTGAAAAATTTTGTGTTGAAAAAGGAAATTTGTAGCCTCTCTTAAATCAATTTTCTTTAGCTATTTTATGTTCTTTATGTTTCAAGACTACATTTGAAAAAACAAAAAGAAACTAGATATCTTGTCTTATTTATGCTTAGGAAAGGTGTATTATTGGATTGCATAAGTGATTTAGATAAGTATATATTTTTGGGTGTTATTGAGTAAATTTAATTTTGATAAAAATTAGAGGCTTCCTTTTCTTTTCTTGATTCAGGGAATTTGAATTCTTATTGGTTTAAAAAGTTTTGTGTTTGAAGAATTCTTTGAAGATTTGCTTGTTAGGTTTTGCAATTGAGTTGTTGAAAGTAGCATTGGATTGGTGTGTTTTTGAAAGAAAAATAAATGGCATCCTCCCTAATCTAGATAGTTATCTTTGAAGAAAAGAAGTTGCATCACATATAGATTAAAATTTGAATTTTTAAATACACCTCACAAACATTCATTAACCATTCAGATAAAATAAATGGTAGCTTTAGGATAAAATTTTATAGAAATTTGAGTGATAGGGTAGAGACGTGTTTCAACGTATTTAAACATAGGAGCTGTCATTTCATGCTTGCACTACATCCCGAGGTTTGTGTGGTTCCTCCACGTACTGTTAATATATAAAATGGCCTTTCACATACCCTTGATGTATATCGAAAGGTACCAATTGTATATCAGAGGGCCCCTTTCTAACGATTATGCATTAGAAAACACTAACACGGATTTGAGCTCCCACATACCTTGCATACATCGGGAGACCCTTCTAAGATTCCTTGACCATCTAATAAAATCCCTTTGGTCATCTTGTTGGAGCAGTACACCGAGAACAACACTCAGGGAGCTATTATGTATGTGTCGTCCATGTAATAGGGTGTTCAAGAAAGGGTGTGGTCCCAATCCTCCTTGTCGCATTTCACTATTGGACCCTACGGTATATCGCGAGTTGTGACAACTTGACAATCCTAGTGAGAGACTGACTATATTTAGCCCATCCTTTCATTTAAGTTTGCTTGTAGCCTTAGCTTGGGTAGGTTTGTTTGTGTGTGTTTTATTCTTTTTTGACCTAGAGTAGAAAGTTTGAGCCATCTCCCTGGCTGAGCAATTTGTGAGGCGTTCTCATAGATTGCAGGGTTTACCACCTGACTCTTCTCCTGTCATGGAAGGACACAAAGGTGAAACCATGGAACGATCAACTTCTGTTGATGCTTGTATATTAAATACTCTAGCTACTAAAACTAGAGAATATTTCTCTATTTATGATAATCATTTGGTCCAACTACCTCCTGTAGTTGACACAACCTTTCACATTCAAATGGAAGGTCAACCTGGCTCATCCAACTAGACATTCAATCACCCACCTGATGAAGCCATAGAAGCATAATATGGTCCAAATGCTCCTTTTTGTAGAAACTCCGTAGGACAGTTTATTCCTGAGTATGAAACTACTACAATTGAATCGGAGCCATCTATGTTTTCCCCTTTAAGACAAATCATCCAGAATGCTCCGTCGAATGAAGAACTTGTTCAAGAATCTATTGAGCATTTGCGCCAAAATGCAGAAAAGTTGAGGAGGAGAAGTATATCTCCTCTTCCTAGTCCTTCAAGAACAACTCCACCTAGGTACTGTTCCCTTTCACCACCTCAAGTAGCTCATCTACTAGAGTCACTGACCCAAAATTTGGTTACTCAAAATCCAGTTCACACCCCCACTTCTAGTCAAAATCCAATCCAAACCCCCACTCCTGGTCAGAATTCTCCATTTGTTTCAACTTATCTGATAGTTTCTACACTTGGGGGGCATTCCCCAACACAATTTCCATCATCCACCGGAGGGACTATTTCTAGTATGGGGTAGAACTTACCAATACAAACACCAGCATAAAAATTCCTCCTCCTAATACTTGTATGGTTGTACTTCCTTTCGACCTGAGAGGATCCTCATGGGTCCAACCCATCATCACTCCACTTTCTTAGGGATATACTTATCCTGGGAATCAAACACCTATGGTTCACCAAGCTTATCAACCAGCACCATTGGTGACAGTCTATCACAGAATGCCTTACCCTGGAAATTTGTTTGTCCCTTAAGGACAACCAAATTGGTCTAATGTCCCATTGTACAGAGGAGATTTTGTAAACACTTCTGAAGGGTATGGTGGTCCACCTAGAGGCCCACCTTCTGGAGGGCCCCCAAGAGGACCTAGAGGACCTGGTGGACCATCTGGAGGACCACCACCTGAAGGCCCACCACCTGGAGTCCCACCATCTGGAGGACCCCCACCAAGAGGAGAACCACCTAGAGGACCACCTTATGGAGGTCCACCATCTAGACGACCCCCACCTGGAGGACCACCACCACCACCTCCTCCCTGAGGACCACCACCACCACCACCTTCTGGAGGCCCACCTCCCTCAGGTGGCCCACCATCTGGTGGACCTTCTAGTAACCAATCACCAAATCAACCAGCGATGGGGGCATCGTCTATGCCCATTTATCAATCTTCCTATGGTCCTAATGGTACGTAAATTCCATACCAATATTACCAATATCCTCAACCCAATCAGCATTTTCCATTTCTGGCTACACTAGATCTTCCATATTTGTCTAGATTAATTAACGATCCTATACATCATGATCCCTCCTGGACAGGAATTCTGGTCAAGTTACCTTTGGATATGCCAAAATTCAATGGCAAACCTGATGAAGACCCTAAGAATCATGTGATTCATTTTCATCTACGGTGTTCATCAAATTCTCTGATGGACAGTTCAATCTGTCTATGGTTATTTTAGAGAAACCTCACACGCGTTGCTGCAAAATGATATATAGAGCTACAACATCACTCTTTCTAGGATTTCAATGCTTTAGCAATGGAATTATTAAATCATATTCAACTACCAATAAGGTATGAGACAGGTACTGAACTGTTAACCTCGCTTTGACAAACTACCTCAACTAACATCTTCGATCATATACATGAATGGAGACTAAGACGCTGGTTATTAAAGCTCCCATTCCTGATTAGCTACTTGTTGATTGGTTCACAAAATATTTACTTCCCCCTATAGCTAGAGATGTTTCCATGGGAGGCGCTGCCATGGAGGATCAAGCCATTAGCTGCACTCAACACTTAGACTTGGTTTATTCCCAATCAATTACTCTATATGATTTAATTCCTCATGCTCCTTATCCCACATTGGACCCATCAAGACCTGTAATTGAACCACCTGCAGATGGCATCCTTGCTTCAGTTCAAACATAGACAACAACAAAATCTACCAAAACACACTCAACCTGCCACACCATTAAGTCAACCAGAACCACCACCCAAAACTGCACCCCCTCATGTTGCTCTCGCTGAAGTAAATGTGGTTCAATCCATTGAATATTCGGGTGGAAAAAAGAAAGGTAAAAATAGATTGAAAAAATCTGACAATCAACACGAAAGTAATCGACCACAAAATCCTAATACTGATTTCAAAAATAAGTGAAAGGTAAAGCATCCTTGCCTAATTTGTGGAGGTGATCATTTCACCAAAGAGAGTCCTCATTGAGAGGAAGTTAACAAATTTTTGAAAAGTTCACCCAACCCGATAGTTCTTATGGACCCTTTCCCCACCCAACAACAATTGGTTGATCATCAATGGATGAAGCATAAATGATGTCAAGTGGATTAACCTAAATACAAGAGCACATAGTTATGACCCCCCTCCAGAGAAGAAAGATGACGAAGATCCATCTGATAAACCCTCAGCTTCCACCCCTCCTCTAAGTAATGGTCTTCAGATTGATAAACCTATTCCTGATGCAATCTTTCTCCCACCCAAGAGTATGCTTCGTAAGTCCATTATTAATCCTAAAGAATGTGCTTCCCAATACTATAATATAGTAGAATATTTGGCCCAAGAACCTTGCACTATGCTAGCCCTAGAAGTACTCCAAACTTGTCCCACACAACGAAAATTTGTTCTCACAACAATTGGAGCCCTGGATCCTGAGAATAGTAACATCATTTCTTTCAAATTGGATGAATTTAAACCTAGGATCTCACATTAGTTGGATTTCCAATTGGATTTCCATTTTGGACGAGGGAGCCTCTACTTCGATCATGTCTTTGTCTTATTGGAGAGCCATTGGCTCTCCTAAAATTAATCATTCACCTACCACACTAAAGGCCTTTGATGGTCATGAATTTCAACCATATGGATTACTTCTCGCTCTCTAGATCAAACTAGGGGGGAAATCAGTTTCCATTCATGTTGAATTCATTGATGATCCTTTGGATTACAATCTATTCCTCGGATGCAACTGGTTCTATGCTATGTAAGTTGTAGCATTGACCATTTCTCAGATTGTCCAGTTCCCACTCCAAGGAAGGATTGTTACAATAGATCAGTTAGATTTCATCACACCTAGTCTCCATTACAAATGATGCTAATAGTGTTCCACTTCTTACTAACCCACAGTATCAGAACATTGGAGTAGGACTTTTGAAAGACTCTTCACTAATGGGAGTCTTCTTGTTGTCAGATCCTCCTCTTGCTTTGTGTTATATTTTTAACATTAAGCTAGCACTATATCAAGATATTTAACTGAGAGAATAACAAGCACAGCAATCAAACACAAGAGACAATGAACACGGTGTTTTTCCTCAAGGAAACCATAAATGGAGAAAACCCCACAATTTCCTCAGAGGTAGAATCAGCACCAAAAGTAAAACCCCAAAATAGTAAGATGATCTCTCGACAGCAGTAGCCTCTTTCTTTCTAGCCCCAACAACTTCTTCTCCCTCAACTATGCACTACAACCGAGTGTGATTGAGTGTGTGATAAATAGAGAGAATCACTCTCTATTTATACTAATTCTCAACTTGACAATGACTCACTAGGGCTGACTTCACTAGGTGAGTCTAACAACCCTAGGGCCCCAAAACTGTAGGGAATTTAACCCTTGAATAATAGGAGAGTTACCCACATTGACTTGACATGACTTGTTTACATTATAGAAACTATCGATTAGAACATCAGGGCATGATATGACTCAATTACATTACAAAAATTTCCCAGAATAAACATTGGGGTACAATACATAAGAAATACATGTGAATACATTCTGAAGTTACAATTACATCAACACTCCCTCTTAACTAGGAAGGTATTATATTGACACAATTTACCAGCACAATTCTTCTTCTCTATATCATCTGGATCATCATCGATTCCTCGTCATCTTCAAGTCATCTTTATCTAGATCTGGATCATCACTCGATCTGGATCATCATCACTGGATCTGGATCATCACTCGATCTAGATCATCATCACTAGATCATCTCTGGTTCTGGAAAATCTCTGCTGGATCATCATCACAGGTGCTATCTCTTGATTCTTCTTATCATAGGAAGTTCTATAGAGCAAGCCCTTTTTCATGTTGGTTGTAGGCCTAGTCTCCATGTAGGTATTTTCCAGCACTTATAGCTGACCCTAAGTTGGAATGGCCTGCTCAACACTTATATATGATCATGTAGGAACCAATCCTATAATCATATAAAAAAGGCACGCCCAACACTCACATCTGACCATGTGGGAACACATCCCAAAACCCTGTCAGAAAGGCCCAGCACTCACATCTGACAACCAATGTTAGAAAGGCCCAGCACTTACATTTGACCATGTGAGGAACCAATCCTCCATGCTGAAAGGGATCTGTACTTACATTTGATCATTATAGGAACCAATCCTACAATCGCCTCAGAATGGCTCTGCACTTACATCTGATCATTGTAGGAACCAATCCTACAATCACCTCAGAATGGCTCTGCACTCACATATTATCATGTAGGAACCAATCCTATAGTCACACCAGAATGGCTCTCAGTCCCAGACTGATCTTTCCTCGTAACTGACTAGGTGCCTCCATTCCAAGAATGGCATTCAGTGCTTATATCTGATCATGTAGAAACCAATCCTACAGTTAGATCAGAATGGATCAGCACTCATATCTGACATGTGAGGAACCAATCCTCTTATCATGACAAAATGGCTCATCCCTTACATCTGACCATGGAAGGAACCAATCCTCTCACCATGTCAGAATGGCTCATGGACTCATCACTTCCCTTTGGAGGGAACCTCGATCTGGAGAACACCAAGCTTCTCCCTGAAGTACTCAAACTTCACTCTGGCTAATGGCTTCGTCAACACATAAGCTATTTGTTCATCCATTGCAACATATTGGAGCTTCACTGCTCCCATCTACACCATATCCCTGATATAGTGATACTTGATCTCGATATGCTTCAACTTGTCATGGAACACCGGGTTCTCTGACAACTTCACACAACTCTGGTTGTCGCAATGTATACAAGTAGCATCCAACTAGAGATCAAATAAATCAGACAGCAGCTTCCTCAGCCATACTTCCTCACAACTAGTTGAATAAGCTGTGACATACTCTGCTTTAGTTGTACTCAGTGCCACATAGGATTTCTTGTTTCTAAACCAAGAGATCACACCTGGTCCCATACTGAAGCAACACCCTAAAGTGCTCTTCCTATTGATGGCACTGCCTTCCCAATCTCAATCAACATAACCCTCCAGGTTAATATTTTAATTCACCTCATACTTAATCCCATAATCAACTGTACCCCTTAGGTACCTCAGACTATGCTTTGCAACAATTAAGTGAACATTTCTCGGATCCTTCAGGAATTGGCTCAAGGTGTTCACAACAAAGCAAATATCTGGTCTCGTGTTCATCAGGTACATCAAGGACCCAATCATCTGACAATACATCATAGCACCAACCACTTTTGATGAAGCATCACTCAATAGCTTCAGGTTCAATGCCATAGGTGTGGTCATGGCCTTGCAGTCCATCATCTTGAACCTCTTCAGGATCTCTTCTGCATACTTCCCTTGTGCGAAGGAGATTCCATCCACATTCTGCCACACCTCCATGCTTAGAAAATAGTGCATCATACCCAAGTCCTTCATTTCAAACTCAACAACAAGCTTCCTCTTCGTATTAGTAATCAACCCATCCATACCTATTACAAATAGATCATCTACATATAGTAGGAGTATCACTGGGTTGCCATCTTCAACCTTGTAGTAAAGGTTGGAATCTACTTTACTTTTGGTAAATCCCAAACTGGATAGAAATCCATCAATTCTGTTGTACCATGTCCTGGGTGCCTGTTTCAAACTGTACATGGATTTCTTCAATTCACACACACAAGACTTCATGTCATGTGTCTCAAAACCAAGTGGTTTCTCTACATATACTTCCTCTTCCACTACATCATTCAAGAAAGAAGTCTTGCCATCCATTTGGTGTATCTTCCATTTCATTATTATAGCCAGAGCAAGCACTGAGCTGATAGAAGTGTATTTGGCTACAGGTGCAAAGGTTTCTTCATAATCTATTCCTTCTTTCTATGAGAAGCCACAAGCCAAGAATCTTTCTTTATATTTCTCTATGCTTCCATCTACAACATGCTTGATCTTGTAGATCCATTTGGAAGTTACAATAGACTTCCCTTCTAGTCTTGGGACAACATCCCAAACATCATTCTTCATGATCAATCGATACTCTTTGATCATAGCATCCTTCCATTATTTTCTTTCTGCTGCTTCTTCATAGTTGGAAGGTTCTTTATTGATAAAGTCACATAATAAATCTACATACCTAGTGCATGACCTGGTCCTCTTTCTTTCTCTATGATTCTCTTCTGGAGCCCCATATCTTTCTGCACCTTGGATAGCTTCTTGTACCCAAGTGGGTTTCCTCTTGTGAGGATTCTTCTCCTAAGGTGGATCTATAAGTTCTTGAGGTTATTCAAATTCTCGATATTCTTCTTGAATTTATTTGTTCATGGTTGTGTCATGAATTTTGGGTGCTTCTATTTCTTCAGGATCTTCAGTAGGTTTCTTTCTAGATTTGTTGTAAGATGAGTCTTCGTCAAATGTTACATCCCTGCTGATGTCGATCTTCTTGAATCCTGGGAAGTATATTTTGTAAGCCTTCGAGCTTTCAGAGTATCCCACAAATATACCCTTCTTTCCTGAAGTATCTAACTTTGTCCTCTTTTCTTTCAGAATGTGTATTGCTATAGAGAGAAATTCCTATGGCTTGCGGTACCACAACAGACAGCTTGACTCTAGAAATCAATCCTTTCCTATATGAAAGAGAAACCAAATATCTAACACTAAAGGATATTGATTCGTACCTGATTCTGGATGGTTGATGTAGATCCCCGTTGAGCTTTCCAACTCTAGCTTGAATTGATAAATTACTTCCTCAACATTCAATAAACAAGACAAGCATGCAATATATAATCATGTTAGGCCTACTCTAGCATATATAATCAATAACATATAAGCATTTGAAATAATCCATGGATCAAATATTCATTCAAATACGCATTATTGGACAGGAAAAGATATTTCTAAAATATAAAACAGAGATTACAATAGAGAAAACCTCTATCGGCACGTCTGTGAATTGGAGAAACTGAGTCCCCCACTTGGGTCTCCACCACTTCAATCCTCCATCTCTCGATAGCAAGCTCACAAGCAAAAGGAAATCTTGGGAAGAGAACACAAGTGCTCCAAGGGACAAGGAGATGCACACTCAAGTATAAGCTCCGGAAACAATGGAATATAGTTCTCTTGCTCTCAATTCCTTATGCCTTCAATGTATCCAAAGGGTTCCTTATATAGCTCTTCAATTGGATAATCAAGGGTCAAATCCGAGCGATCTCAAGGCATATGGAAGGCCAGGAGACAAGTGAGTCGGATCCACATCAAGGAAAAATCCAAAATAATTTGGCCTTTTACACACATCCCGATGTACGTGGTTTTAGGGGTCAAACCCGTGTATATACGCAGGAAAGGGTTTAAAAGTCGTGTATGGAAATTTTTACATGTTTTTAGGGATGATATTGGAAACATCAAAGGTACAAAAATGGTCCATGGGGTCTAAGGAGTCTGCAAAGGGACAAGGAAGGCCATAAAAGTGTGATTCACCCTGTGTGGTAAAATCAGCTATAACAGATGCCCCCTAATGTGTGAGGTTAGAGGGGTCATACGATGGCTGAAATACATTATAAATCCATCCCAGAAGTGAAGTGATGAAGAATCCAATGGAAGAACCAGCCATCTAATCAACACTATAACTGCACAACGATACAACTCTGCACATAACTACAAATAGATATAGCAGTCCCGGATACATAAGAGTATAATGTCCATGAATAGGTATGATACAATATGACATATGTGGTCATCACCACGTACAAAATAGATCAGAATATCCATGATGAATATATACAAAGGATCATGATCTCCATGAAGACTGAAGATATATAATGGATCAAGATCTCCATAATGGCTGGAAATGCCTGACATATATTGGAATCAAGTCATGAGAGTTGAAATCTCATGAACACTAGCACGATCAAGGAGGTAGCATGTAAGAGATGCCACCAATCTGGAAGGTCTTCTACACAAACCACTATGAGTACATGTCCTACTATGTGAATAGAGGTGTTGAGGTTGAACATAGTAGTCCATCATCTGATTACCGGTCATTGATGTATACCGTTAACAAACGTGAGATCAACCACAGATAATGAAAATGGGAATCAAGGTACTAGAGTGCAAACTAACAAGTGTGAATAAATTTGTTGAGGTCAAACACTTGAGAGAATCCATCGATCAGGGAACATTGATGTATTCCCAAAAACTGTCGATGGTGAGAGAACCTACCACTGATGACTACAAGTCTCAAGGAACTCAAAAATGCCTCTAGATTTCTATCCCAGAATAAATGATCTGAAGTCAATGGGATGAAATCCGCTGGAAGGAGGGCATTAAGGAATCCCCCATCATCCAACACGAGGTACTCAGCAAAGCTGTATAATGTGGAAGGACTCGATCATAAGGTGCACGAACTAGTAATTGAACCGGGAATGGCCGACATGCAAATTCAAGATAACTTAGGAATGGCCGACTCAAGTTTCAACTTCCTTTGAACAAGAGCATAGAGGTGAATGGTGACTAAATGTAGGCAGCATACACTCGATAGACAAAACTGGGACATCTCTGTGACATAAGAGGCATTGGAAAAGGATCCATAGGGACTGGAAGCTTAACCAGTCGGTGGAGATAAACTCAGATAAATGAGTACAACTCCTAAAGTCAAACTATTAACCCAACCAATGAATGTGATATATTGTGCTCTGTTCGAAGGTAACATAACTCGACTGCTGCCAAATATAGCATCTTTTCTTATCCACCTTTTTGGTTTTTTAATTTTTTTGGACTTTTTCAAATATTTGAAAAGCTTGAAAAAGAATAAAACTGTTTTAAAGTTACAGACTAGGAGGAGACGAGTGTCAAATGGGCAAACAAACTAGTTCCAAGCAGTGGAACATACCTATGCTCAATGCAAGGACACATGTGTAGGATAGCAGTCGGTGGAAAGTCCCCTCCTGGTAAAAATAGGGAATCAAGCTGCAAAGGATATAGTAAAATGGCTCTACTTGGCTAGACATGAGACAAGCTCGGGCTATATGGCTGATACTCAAAGTCAGGGAAGCCGGCATAAGGATCAATAAGGAAGGAAAAGCTCATGATAATGCAATTACAACTTGAAATAAGGGAGTGTGGGGGAAACATGCCAACAAAATATCAAGAGTATGAGACTCTTGCAAAATGTCATGGCAATACTATATAACGGACTCCCACACCCTAAAGGACAAACTGTTGGCATGGGCACCAAATGAAAATAAGGAGCTAACTAGGGTACCCATGTAAGGTCAAGCTCTACCATTCAAACCATGCCACTTCTAAAACAACAATAAGGTTCTGTGCCAAGATAGAATGGGTTCGTACCTATGGTTATAATGAAACAGTCATAAGGTCATGCAAAATGCAAATGGAGGTGAAACCTAACCTATATGCTAGTTTAAACATGATACCTGAAATTGGCACGAACAGGTCAAAACAACGGTCGAAATGGCGCTCAAAACGGTCTCCTACATCATATATTAGTAAAAAATGGTCCAAAAGGGTCAGAAACGGTCCAAAACTATAGAAAAGGGGGTAAAATTTTTCAAAAATTTGAAAAATTTCTATAAATAGTGAAAAATTCAAAACATTATATAACATTTGAAATTTTTACTCAATTGAGCTCAGAACTTCAAATGCGAATTCCAGGAGATCCAGCTGGCGGAATCCAACACCAATTTTTCTGGGTAATTTCCCATGCCCTGCTCTTTCATTTAAATGTAAATTTTTCAATTTTCCATGGTTTAATTTGATTTCTAGGACATCCTAAATTATGCACCATGGTCCATGCGGAAATCAAGGATTTTTCCATGTATAGGGCTGGATATACGTGGAAAAATGCCCGAAAGTTGCGTACATATGCGGTTGTTTAGCAAACAATCATGTATGCAGCCATGTTCAAGCTTTTCTATGACATTTAATGACGCAAACTTGATTTAAATGTGAAGGATGGTTCTAGAATTGAGAGAACGTGAGCACGGGGATGTATAAGAAGTAGTACGGGGTGATCTAATGGCACAATAGGCTCTTCATGCATGCGGGCTCTAGTAGTTTTGGTGTCTTGGTGGCTTAAGGGCCAAACCAAGACTATTGCAGATGCTAGTAGACTACTAGGATCCTAACTCAGAGTCGTTCCATATCGATGGGATGTCCCTCACCATAGAAGTGGAGGACATATACTTTATTACTAGATTTTCCTGACGGGGGGAAGGGGTGAAACTATGTTCTCGCAGGCCCGGAGGTGGGATCACCATAGAGGAGTACATATCAGTGTATTATTATCCAGACATGGAGAAGGTCGAGAATCAGATCCCAACTAACTCCATACAGGTGCTAGGCCTAAAGTCCATACTACTCACACTTGGCAGGATAGTAGGGCTAGCCGCACTCCACCAGGCCTCACGACCCCTAATGTTCTATGCAGTGGAGTGCATGAGACCCATGGTTTATGATTGGAGCATTGCATTGTTGGGAAAAATGAAGCACCAAATCAGTGAGTGTAAGATGGGCAGGGTACGAAACTTTGGTTTCAACAGCATACTGAGCACGTTTTTCTTTGAGCATGTTCCAGGGTTGAGCCCTAGATTTGACGTTCCTCTTCACGGGGTTCGAGATCTGGCCCAATGATGTTGGGCAGATGCGATGCGCAGACTGGGTGGAGGTAGGGTGTCCAACCCCTATCCAGCTGATTTCTTTCCATGGTGGCAGCGGCAAATAGTTGCCATCGATGACTACCCTTATGTGGGGATATATTTTTGGGGATATCTCGACATGCCACTACCACCAGGATCGGCATACGGTGACATTGGTAATGAATCCCAACCCACTTTTTATGTTTTGTGAATTATTTATTTTTTTTGTTTTTTTTGATATATCGAATCAAAAGACATGTTTTTATGTGACAACACATAGTGACATCCTGTCATATGCATGTAGATGTAGGACCATGATGTCCTGAAGACTTCCCCCATCATAGACGGAGGGGAAGAGGAGATGACATTATGGGTGTGGATGCGGAGCGGATGCTCCAAAGCATTCATACCAACTTCGTGCGGCTAACACATAGGGTACCCATGGCGCAGGTAGAGGACCTGCCTGAGGCCATGCAGCGTCAGGTGGTGGGTGTGCCACGAGCATGGGTGCAGTTGTTTCGATGGCTAGCTAGAGCCGTGGTGACATTCCATGATAACCCCCCCCCCTCCTCCCCAAGCTTAGATACCTGAGAGTGATACATTTTGTACTACCGTGTATTTATATTTGGGTGGTTCGGAAGCCCCATTTTTGTATTATGACACTATGTATTATCACATTTTCGATGTTTAATGAATTTTTTTTATGATGATCTTTTTATTTATGTTGGAATATATTAAACCCACTCACAACTTAGGATAAAATAATTTATCATTATTTGATTAATTATTCACCCACTAGCTTAATTAGTTGGCATCCACTTGCACCTTAAAGTCAATACATGCCATCTATATCCTAGGAATGATTTATTTCCAATTCTGGGTTGATCTTGACCACCTTTTAACCATCCAGAATTAGTATATAGGACTTTACAGCATATTCTGCTTTATTCTGCTTTTCCTGCTTTTCTATGGATAAGATAAAAGCTAGTCAACTAGGAAACTAGGAGCTTTTGTTTCCAACCCATCCTCCATTAGTTTTTCTCCATTTTCTAGGAATATCATGTTTTTTCCATCTCCTTGACAACTCACTCATGCATTTTCCAACTCGTGAGGTCCTTGATAGATTTGGTAAGTGCTTCAGCCACCTATGGGGGTTTGCTATATTTTGGTAAGTCATCCTTTTTGAGATTTATGAGTTGTTTCCATACAATTTGATTTTCCTATGAGGTATGTACTATTTATGTACACTATTATTCATCATTATTCAATGGAAGGATACACACCAATATTCATCTCTTCATTCATGTGATTCAGTCTCTTTTCTTCTCTCTAGTTTTCCTGTGTATGCTTGTGAGAATTCTTAGCAGCAATATCTATTTCCTATGCTTCTTCTTAGCATCATTGTACATAGCATTGATCTATTATTTCTACATGGTATCAGAGCAGCAAGTTTGATCAAGTTCTACAGAGTTGAGGAGCACATCCAGTCTCCTATCCCTCTCTGAAGAAGAGCTTGTCTAGCTTACAAGATTTTCTCCTAGTTTGTTTTGCAGGTTGCAGAGAGTATCTCGTAGAGCATATCAACAACTTCAATATGGATTCAAAAGTTTCTCTACTATCTCCTTTCAACTATGCTGATTGGAAGCCAAAGATGAGTGCATACTTGAAGAGGCAATGTGTCTTTGATGTCTCCATTGGTGCATTGAGTGAACCTGAGTCTTATGAAGAGAATATGGATTGGATAAATAATTTTGATAGAGCTTATGGAATTATGTGTTTGGGAATGTCTCCAAATATATATCATCTCATAGATTCTGCTGAATTTCCATTTGAGCTTTGGAAAATTTTGGACAAAGCTTTTGGTTTGCAGGAAATTGAAGATGAAGCATGGAGCAAACCTAGCATCTCCTCTTGTTCTCTTTCTTAAGATTTCTTGGCCTCTACATTCTCTGATGAATTTGATCATGATGAATAATTCTCTCATACAGTTCATGTTTTTTCTTCCCTCTTTCATTCGAATGCTTCCTCCTTCAATGAAGAAGCAAATATTGAAGAGCCATCTTTTTCTGTGTCTCTCGAAGGTGATTTTTCTTCTTGTGATACTATTGATGAAAAATAAGTAACATATGGAGCTTCTACTGATATTGATTATTATCCTATAACCCATTCATTTTTATCTAAATATCCTATCTTAGATTCTAATATCTATGTGCCATATTCTTCACACCTTTTGCACACCTCTCTCATTGATGGTGCGCAACCCAGTGACTTCTAGGATGTTTGCTTAGCCACAACAAGCCTTATTTGTGTCATACCACTTACCTTAAGTGATCTCATGTGATTCAGAATATCCTCCTTTGTTCTTGGCATCAATACTTAGAGCCTTCTTGAAGATTTTGAACATCTCCTTATTTCCTCCTTTCATATAGAGGATTCATTACCAATGTATTCCCATGAGTCTATTGATATGCTTATATGTGATCCTTTGGATTCTGATTTAGAAGCATATTTGAAATTTTATACACATATAATACCACCATCCATACCATCTACCATACCTCTTAATAATCCAAAGACTATACAAATCCCAAGCTCACTAGTTGATTCCTCATTGGTCTCTTATGCAGTGATATTTATCTTACATGGTTTGAAGTCTTTCCTAACTTTCAGTGGCTGGTTATCCATGTCCTTAGTCATATATGGACTGATATTAAATATGTTTGGATCTATTCTAAACACTTATGGTTCAGATCTTATGCCCATCTATCATTCATATTTTTACATCTATCAGTTTTCCCCAGTTGCTCATAATTTTCCTAGTCTAGCCCTATATCCTCATGGAGCCACCGAAGCCTTTGTCCTTGCCGTTCCATATGCTAATATTTCTGATATATTAGAGTTTTATCAGTCTCATATCATATCTATATAGGTGATACATCAGATTGGAATATTGACATGTGATTCACATCACAATTTTGCAGCTATTCAGGGAATTGGGTGTGAAATAAATTGTCTTAATTTTTGTACTCTTTGGAAAGGAGTATGCACAGATCTCTTTTCCATTTCAGATTATGTTTACAGATCAAAGTTTGAAAGCAGAAAGAAGCATTCAGATAATGCTCCTACTTCATTAGTTGATGAGATACAAGGAGTCTCTCCTCTTCCTTCTTGCAGGTTCTACACTCTAGCGCATGATCATGGAATTCATGATTTCTTCAAAAATTCCTTCATCCAGAAGCAGTTCAGTCAGCTCATTAAAGTTTAGATGAATATATGTTGAAGACATAGTTCAAATTTTGTGCCTTGTCCTATCTTGAGGGAGGATTTTTCCCATGTGGTTTTGCCTCTTTCCTCACTTTTCTGGACATAATAATTGTTAAAGGGTGACCATAGCCTTGTTGTTGGGCCCTATATGTATCCATATGCATCCATATTTTTTGTCATACCATCATAAAGTTAGACTTATAGGGGGGTGTTGGAATAAATTAAACCCACTCACAACTTAGGATAAAACAATTAATCATTATTTGATTAATTATTCACCCACTAGCTTAATTAGTTGGCATCCACTTGCACCTTAAAGTCAATACATGCCGTCTATATCCTAGGAATGATTTATTTCCAATTCTGGGTTGATATTGACCACCTTTTGACCATCCAGAATTAGTATATAGGACTTTACAGTAGATTCTGCTTTATTCTGTTTTTTCTGCTTTTCTATGGATAAGATAAAAGCTAGTCAACTAGGAAACTGGAAGCTTTTTTTTCCAACCCATCCTCCATTAGTTTTTCTCCATTTTCTAGGATTAGCATGTTTTTTCCATCTCCTTGACAACTCACTCATTCTTTTTCCAACTAGTGAGGTCCTTGATAGATTTGGTAAGTTCTTTAGCCACCTATGGGGGTTTTCTATCTTTTGGTAAGTCATCATTTTTGAGCTTTATGAGTTGTTTCCATACAATTCGATTTTCCTATGAGAGATGTACTATTTATGTACATTATTATTCATCACTATTCAATGAAAGGATACACACCAATATTCATCTCTTCATTCATGTGATTCAGTCTCTTTTCTTCTCTCTATTTTTCCTGTGTATGCTTGTGAGAATTCTTAGTAGCAAGATCTATTTTCTGTGCTTCTTCTTAGCATCATTGCACATAGCATTGATCTATTATTTCTACAATTTATTTACATGTGTAAAAATGTATGTTTGTGATGAGCTTATTGTCTATGAAACAAATGCCAATCTAACACGTAGTTAGCATATGAGTCAGCAACTTGATTATAAATTCTTGGAACATGTATGGATGTTATATTGTCAAATTGTCATTCTAACAATCTCACATGTAAGAATATTCGTAATAATGTTAAATCCCTAACATGATACAAGCCATTAAGCTGTGACACTACTAACTCCAAATCAAGACGTACCTCAAGAGATAGAACACCGTGTGAAATGGCATCCCATAGAATCTCAATAACGGCACTATATTCTGCAACATTGTTTAAAGAGGGTCGTAAAAATACACCTCTTGAAGACAATACCTGACCCGTGGGAGTATAAATCACCCAAGAAACAGAGGTTGAGTGTTGAGTGTGACGACTTGCACCATCCACTAATCCTATATAGATGGAAGACTCCATTGACATCTGCCATAAGAAACAGAAGCTAATCAATAAACCTGATCACCATAATAAAAACCTAGCTATGCAAAATGCTATACAATAATATACAATAGTCAGCCCTGGCTGAAAATCATGCATAGTACTTTTTAAGATAGAGCCCATTTCTAGGCTCTGCCAAGGCCGTCCCCTCATAATCTACTAGCTCATAAGCACCCTTCTCTAACACATGTTTAACCACATAAGGACCATGCCACATGGGGTTGAACTTTCCTGCCCCCAAGGGTTCTTTAGCTTGATCCCATAAGAGGACCAAATCTCCTTCACTAAACTTCCTTGGATGGATAGATTTATCATATTGGACCTTAACGCGATGCTTATTCACTTCTAGAGCAATTAAAGCATCTCGGTGCTACTCATCAAGCTGCTCTAAGTGGACCAAATGCTCCTCCAATGGGGAAGTGTTTGGTAAGAGCTCTATGGCTAGCTTCAAAGAAGGGATTTCGCACTCAACCGAAAATACAGACTCCACTCCATGTACAAGCTGATATGGAGAAAAAACAGTGGCAGTCTAATTAACTGCGGTCCTATAAGCCCACAAAGCAGGATATAACATGATATGCCAATTGGTATTGCTTTGTGCGACATTTCGTTGGGGAATAGAAATGAGTGATTTGGTCATTGCTTCAACCTATCCATTCGCTTGAGGGTAATAAGAAGAAGAATGATCCTGCTCATACCCTAACTTTGAGGCCAACTCTTCCATCATCCGATTCTGAAAGTGCCTACCATGGTCAATGACAAGCTCTTTCAGAATGTTGAACCGATTAATAATCTGGTTGAATACAAAGTGTGTGGTTGTCTCACTGTCAGATTTAACTGTAGGCATAGCCTCATCCCATTTCGTGAAGTAGTCAATAGACATGATAATATGATGATGCCCCCCAGCTAAAGCTGGGTTGCAATCCATGAAATCAAGCCCCCACTTAGTGAAGGGACCGTCAGTGATAATTGGATGTAATGGGGCAGGACGTGAGTGCATATTACGTGCGAACACCTGGCAAGGGTGGCACCTCTTGACTGCATTAACGCAATCTTTAAAGATTGATGGCCAGAAATAACCCGCTCTCAAGATTTTTTGGGTTGTATCAATCCGAGATAAATGACCACCACACGCCCCTCCGTGGCAATCATTCAGTACAAGCTCAGCCTCCTCATGAGTTAAACAATGATGTAAAATGGAATCTACCCCACGACGGTACAATGTGTTATCCACTATGAGGTAATTCTTGGATATGTGATGTAATCGTTGTCGTTCATCCCATGAAAGGTGAGTAGGGATCTTCAATGTTTGTAAATATATGATAATATCCTCATACCATGGATCCAAAGTTGATATCAAGAAGATGTGTTCATCGACAAACGTATCTTCTCAAGCCTCCTCCTCCTCCTCGCTCAGGAAATTAGATATAAGCTCCACAAAAATCAACGATTTCTTCGATTTTGCTGAAAAAAACTTGAGATCGAATTCTTGTAAGATGACAATCCACTTATTATATTTTCCCTTGATCATCCTTCTAGTGAGGACAAACTGAAATGGATTGAAATGGGATACCACCAAGGTCTGGTGAAGAAGAATATAGTGTCTCAATCTTTGAACTGCATGAACGGTAACTAAGGCAAGCTTCTCCACATGGGAATAACGTATCTTTGCATCTATAAGGTTTCAAATTAGATAATATATGACATGATCTTGGAGCTCCTCATCCTCTTGAACCAAAACCATACCAATCGTCTCCATGGACGTGGCCACATAAAGAAGAAAATCACAGCTATAGTGTTGACAAGCCGAATCGACATGATAGTCAACCAAGAGACAACCTGATCCAAGCGCTTTCAAAGGATGCTCCCAGTCATTAGATAGTTGTCTCTGACAGGATTAAGGCTCTGTTGCCTTCTCTTACAATCACTCCCGATTACAGAAGTAGATTCAAAAGAAAGAAATAATGTAATATACTACAAGTATGAATATACAAAGGAAACTGTTAAAACTGATTAATTACAAAGTTATTTCAATATAATACACAACTGACAACTAAAAATTCATCTAGTTAAACTGATTAACATATGTCTACAGGAATATATGATAAAGAAAATGTTAACGAACTAAAACCAGTCATATAAGTTACAATATAGACACATATACATCCAAAATAAGATTGAACAATAATTTGACGGAGTGCAACTATGAAGATCAGATTCAATATAGTTTCTCAAAATTAATGAAAGAAAAACTAACACACATATACCCTATATACCCTATCCTGATTAGGAGCATAATAACATTAATCCAAAAATTAACTTGTAGTTAACAATGCTGTGCAGACAATCTTGGAATCTTCAGAAGAAATTTTGAGAAATAAAAAGACAATAAACAGAAATAGTATATCATATATTATTTGAAGGAAACAATCAAAATATAATACATGACACGAATCTACAAGTTAACCTAGGCTAGATCGACAATTTAACATAATACATTTGCACATTTTCTCAAAATAAAAATGGAAAACATAGAAATATGCGAAAAGAAAATAGCAAAATCAAATGACACTACAAGTACACCTCAATAATGAAAATACTGCAAATATACTTATAATATCTTCGGTCAAAAGATGTTGTAACTATAAACAAATAATTTTCTTAGTTGCAGAGAAATGTCAAAGTGACGTGATTCTGCCTAGTTCGTTTCACCAACCATCGACCCCATAATACTGTGAACCATGTCTCCTTAAATACATTCGATCTCGTATAGAGATATTTCTAATTTACCAGGAAAAAAAGAATCTACACTATTGCAATCTTAACTGACTTCAGCTAAAAAAAGAAAAATGACAAATGAAATTGTCATTTTCTTTACACATTACGATATCCTGAAATCGAAAAGATTCGGACTATAGTGTTAAACCAAAAATGACGGAGAAACTAGTAGATTGGTGACACCTGAAAGACGATATATCCACAATGGAAACTGACTTCAACTGGTTCCTTCACAATTCTTCGGAGACAATCCTGGAAACATGTGATCATCAAAATCCATAGAAGGCGCATCTGGAAAACCGACCAAATCATCTGCAATATCAAAACAATAAGAATTAGCACAAAATGCAAGGGTAATTATCCTAAATACATAACTAAGTAATTAACTGAAAAAAATACCTGAAAATAAAATTAACCTCATATCATTTGCTGCTTCTATTTACATACTTCAAAACCTGAAATTATTTTCTAGGCATCTGTACAAAACGTGAGTACCCCAAAATGCTATGATCTAACAGGGGTATTGTAAACCTGTATGTTCACACCAGTGGCCGGTATTTGAGAAAATGGAGCCTTCCAGGGACCTTTTAGCTGCATCAAGGTGACCTGAGTGTTCAACTCGTGAATTCTTTCTTTATTTTTATGATTCTTACGAGAGAGTTTCTGAACTTTCCGGATTAACATGTTCTTGTGTCGTTTCAAATGCAAGATGCATTTGTCGGCTGACTCAGAGTTCTCCTACAACCTCGTGTTCTCGGCCTTCATAGAAACATTAAGTGCGACGACCTCTTTCATTTCTATTTCCATACGACATATCTTATCAAGCAAGCAGTTGACGAATAGTGGGTGGACTGTTTCACTAAATCAGTATGAACCAGCTAGATCCCCTTCAACAGGTTTACCCTTAATTTGAGGATCCAGCACAGAATCCATTTTGGGATCCATATCAGGAATATGAGGGCTATGTTCTACCAGGTGAGTCACAGGCTCAGGATCCACATCAGGGCGATCATGAGAGACGGGTCCATTATCCTCATCATCCAATACAATCGTTTATATGTCTTTACTGTCCTTCACAGAGGGCTTAACAGTATTAGCTTTAGCCACCATACTCCTAGTCATTATGCCCGTAACCCTAACACTTGGTGTTTTACTCATCTGTCCGCAGGGTTCATCCTCATGATTCAGGGTTACCAGGGAAGGGTTTATGGGCTTTCTCTTTCGTTTAGGATGCACGGGAGAACTGAGACCTTGCAGACGAATGGAAGCAGAATTATTTTGAACTCTAGGGTTTAAATGAGCATCAGGGTTTGGAAGAGGGTTATGTGGAGAGAATTGGGGTTTCACAAGGCTACCGATACTGAGAACACTCCTCTGCGTAGTCAAATTGGTAGTGGAAAAATGCCATGAAACCATTTTGTTCAAGAAAATGATCCCAGGTCTCTTTCCGTTTGGACAGTTCCATTTCCACTAGCATTCTAACGAGACCATGGTGGAAAACACTTCGACCAATATTTTTAGGCCCTTTCTTGATGGCCGCAGACATCTTAGTCATACTTTGAACTAGATAATAAGGTAAATTGATAGGCCGACCAAGAAACACAGTCATCAGCCTAAGGTGATAAACATACGCAGAAGAAAGATGACCCTCGCAAGTAACGTACCTGTGAATGACCTCCAGCACAGGTCTCCATTCCCTTTTAAAATACTTACGCAAAACACTAGCCCTGAAAGACACTTCCTGGCAGGGATTTTTTAGCATTTGCCTCCATTCGGTGGATTTCATCTCTTTAGACTTAAACCAACGTTCACCTGCTAAAGGTAGGTCCATAGCCACGGTGACTGTGTGCTCATCCACTGTGAACTGAAGGTTGGCCACCTTGGCTCTGCCATTAACTAGCGAGAGGGAAAACAACCTGTTAACTTCAGGGTACGATTCTGCGATTTTGTTAAAAAGGGGAGCCACCCGACTGCCTCTACTTTGGACAGGAGCTCCGGATCCTCATCTAGAAGCTTCGTATTATCAGGTTCAACCCTGACAACTGGGGCCATGACTACGAGTGCGAATGTACACGGTTGTGCAAAGAGGAGATACAACAGACTGTAATAACCTAGAGCGCTGGAGAGAGACCATTCGGGATACAAGCCAAGCAAAAGCCATGGACAACGAAATCCGACTTCTTCATAAAGGAAATGAGACATGGATAAAATCACATAGAAACCCTGTAAAATCGGCATGAGCGAATAGGAATGATTATCCAGAGAGGTGATCGAATAATGGGAAAAGGTGGTGAAGACTCCAGAACAGCTTCGCCTAGTTATGCTTCAGTCGGCAAGATTAAAATACAGCCACGAATCAAATGAGGTACAGATGTTCAATCAGCAAGAAAGACACGATGCTACACTTGTACTGAAATTGAATTTCATTAAAGAGTTCTGTACGTGTTGAATGATGACATAACAGCCCTCAATCAGGCGGATCAGATTTGGGTGGTGTGATGCGAGTTGAACTGACCATAAGCAAAGAACCTTGGGCATTAAACCATAGACCTTGCTATGTAATAATTCCAACCTTCGAAAATGGTGATTATGCTACATGAAAACACATATCACATAACCCATTATATCAACCCCAACCATTAAATGCAGAAATAAAAGCCACGTACAGAGAATATTACGAAGGTCGAGATTAAATGCTTGTGGTTGGATTGAGCATAGTTTGAAGATTGGAGGATAAACCTTAGGGATAAATATTTGGATGAATTTGATAAGGCACCCATGTGCGAGGTAGTTAGCCTTCCATGTTCCATAACCTTGTTAAATTTTCAATTAAACACAAATAAAAACATACCAAATGATGAGTGTTCAAATAAGGTCGAAGTCAGGTTATGGTGAAAGGCATATAAATCAAAGAACGCTTATTCCCTAATATGAGACATAAATCCATTCAAAAATAATGGTTTTAATATAGTAATTTTTCCAAATAACAATAGTCCCCAAGGTTATAAAATAATGAAATTTCACCGTTTCAGTAGCTCCTGATTCCATAACTTGAAATAAGAAATTCAAATGTTTCATCAAGCAAAATTTGATTTTGCTTGATGAAATTTTTTGAAGCTATTGGGTAAGAGCACAACAGATGGCGACTGACTGGGCAGAACAGTTATCTCTGTTTCTTGGTCTAAAATCATGCAATCAAAAACTTTAGATCCCTTATGTATACCATTATACAGAAGTCAATATTTTGCATCTCAAACAGATTCAGGGATTTCATATTTCTAAAGCTTACCTGAAATTTACACTTTTAATTATTTTAAAAGATCAAGTCCTTCGAAAAATTCAATCCAAATGAAGTAAGGCAATAGGTGGCTTGGTTTTGAAGAATAAAGTCTCAATACCACAAGCATGACCCTGTTGCCAGCAGGCATCCATAGCCTCGACAGGGTTGCTTCAAAGCCCAAAGAATGCCAGTATCCCACCTGCCAGCTATAGATAGGAAATCCTGGTTAGGTTGAAATCTTGCTATGATCATTTTTTTTTATAAATGAAAATACCCGAAGGCCATGGTTCTGGCTTGGTAACCAGGTAGTAACCATGTCAGTCACCATTCTGCACTACAACGAATAAACCGGCTCATGATGAGACCTTTCATCCCTTAGTGTTTTATCCAAGGGCCATTGTCCCGGCTTGGTGACTAGAAGCGACAATGTCACTAAATGAAGATCTATGATCCTGAATAGATTGTCTCATAATGAGACCCTCTGTCCTTCATATTATTAATTACTTTCGTGTTCAAATCCAACCATGGCCAAACTATGGTTATATTTAATCTCAACTGAGATTATCTTAGCAGATGGGGAGGCAAGTCTAACTCTCTTTACGAGAGGGGGTGGCGTAAAATACTTGAACAGATAACCTTGGACAAATACTGCTCTAATCCTTTTGGAGAGATCTTTGCAGAGGCTCGACTTATTAATTTATATTTATATGACTTAAGAATTTCTGGTAAGATGTAGAAAGGTGAAAAACCGTTCACTGTTTAAGATGTAAAATAGTTATTAATGAAATTTTAAGAGAAGCATGGCAATACTCATGATATTAAAGATCATGATACATTATTTGTAAGTCAATCACAGGATTTGGTGAAGAGTCATCAGCTGGAGATTAATGAATTGATCACTCTCAAAGATTATGGAGATAAAACAACAAATAGATGCTAGAGGATATTCAAAGCAAACAAACAAAAATGAACACACTGAAAAGTTCCACAAACCAAGAAAATAATGCAAGGTATGTACAGAATGATCCCTCGAGGGGTATCAACAAAAATATTTTTTGATTAGATGGCCATTTATTGGAAGGTTCTCGATTTCTCCCTCCAGCGTCTGCAACCTAAATGTGCTGGGACCGAGCTTTTCTGTAATGATAAATGGCCCCAGCCACAGGCATTGGAACTTAGTATGCTTTCCCTTTTCTTCGTGCACTTTGTCCCATTTCAGAATTAGGTCACCTACTTCAAAATATCTACTAGATGATTTTCTGTGATCGAACCAGCGTTTCACTGTCTCCTGGTGTTGGTCAATTTTTTTTCTGGCTAACTCTCTTTCTTCCTCTAGTTTAAGCAGAGTATTAATCCTATGTTCCATGGCAGAACATCCTGTTTCCTGCACTGACTGGGAGAGATGTAGAGAGGGTAAAAACAGATGGGGTGGTAGAATGGCTTCTTTACCATATACCAGGAAAAAAGGAGAATTACCTATGGAAGCTTTGGGAGTCACTCTGTCAGCCCACACAGCATTCGATAAGGCTTTGTGCCAATTTTTATGATGATTAACCACTGTGCATTTTAGAATCTTGATTAAATTTTTATTGGAGGATTCAGCTAATCCGTTACCTTGAGGATAGTAATTAGCTGAATACTTCAATTTTATACCATTCTCCAACGCGTATTTTGTTAATTTTAAAGAAGAAAAATAGGTTGCATTGTTAAAGATCAAAGATTCTGGAATGCCAAACCTGGTGACAATAGAAGAGTCCAGGAATGATATCACCTGATTTGAGTTAACCACTTGCAAAGGGATGGCTTCGACCCATCTGGTGAAATAATCAGTGGCTGTCAAAATGTACTTATGCTGCTGTGAAGAAGCTGGTGTAATCGGACCAACAACGTCCAAACCCCATTGTTGAAATGGAACTTCAACAGTAACAGGCTGGAGAGGTAATGCTGTTTTCTTAAGTCTTCCGTCTTCTCTCTGACACTCCTGACATTTCCTAGCAAAGGCATATGCATCTTTAAAAAAAGTAGGCCAGTAATAACCAGCTTTGAGTACTTTATGTGCAGTGGTCTCCCCGCCAAAGTGTCCCCCAGCTGACCTTGCATGTAGTTGAGACAACACATTATCAGCTTCATTTCTTTCTAAACAACGAAGGAGAACCCCTTCAAAAAAAAATTTGAACAAAACATTATCAATCAGCTGATAAGGGGTAGATCTTAATCTCAAATCCCTTTTGCTACGTGAATCTAAATGTTCAAGAGCATTTCCATGCAATAGACAAAACTTAATATCATGATACCAAGAATCAGAGGGGGCTGAGATTGGAAAAAATTCCCTTTCAAACAGAGAATGTTCATCGATAAAGTGTAGATCAGATTCTGACATGTCTGAAGATCCGGTTGCTAACTTACAAAGTCCCTGTCCTCTGACAATCTTCAAAGGCTTGATTTCCAGGTCATACTCCTGAAGCGCTGTAACCCAATGGGCTCGCTTTTCACCAAAGTCCTTTCGCACCAAAATATTTCTGACTGCAGAATACGGCACAATAACCTTGGTATGAGAATTCAGCAGATATGGCCGAAAATGTTTTACTGACTTAAAAACAACAAAGGCCTATTTGTCTACTTCTGGATAATTGAGCTCTGTGTCGTTAAAACCGGAACTTGTAAAAGCAATGGGAGCTTCATTGTTTTCCTGATTTTTCTGCATTAAAACAGCGGCATATGAAGAGTCAGATGCAAAGGTGTACAAAATAAATGGTTTGGAGAAATCAGGGCTCATTAAGGTGGGTGCTTCAGAAATGGATTTTAATATATGGTGAAAGGATTGCTTTTCTTCAGCAGACCACTTGAAATCAGCATCTTTCTTAATCATTTTCTGCAGGGGTTTGACAATCTCAGTGAACCTAGGAATAAACCTGGAGACAAAATTTATTTTCCCTAGAAATGATTGCATAGTTTTCTTTGAGTTAGGCATAGAAATTTGTGATATATCTTGGGTTCATTTAGGGTCAATATTGATACCTTGTTTTGAAACTACAAAACCCAATAATTTACCTTCTGTAACCGTGAAGATAGATTTCTTGGGATTCAAGGAGATCCCATATTTCCTACAACGTTCAAAAACCCTCCTCAGATGTGTTAGGTGATCAGCCCTGTTTTTTGAAAAAACAGTTACATCGTCTAGATAAATGACAACAGATTGGTTGATCAAGCCTCTAAACGCAATATCCATCACCCTTTGAAATGTTGCTCTGGCATTAATTAAACCAAATGGCATTTTCTTGTAAGCATAAGTTCCCCAAGGGGTTCTAAAGGTTGTTTTCAACTGATCTGCTTTGGATACTAATACTTGATTGTATCCCGAGAAGCCATCTAAAAGTGACAACATTTCAGATCCAGAAACCTGTTGTAAGATCTTTTCCATAGGGGGAACGGGATAATTATCTTTTTTCTGAAACCTTGTTTAGATTTTGAAAATCGACACATAACCTAATCTCACCATTTTTCTTTCTAACCGGAATGAGATTTGCCACCCACTGTGTATGTCGCACTGGAAAAATTATTCTGGCAGCCAGGAGTTTGTTAAGATCTTTCTTAACAGCCGGTTCCAAGCTAGGGTTCATTTTTCTTAATTTCTGCTGGAATGGTTTAGCCTGTTGTTTCATCGGGATGACATGTTGCATTATGTTTGGATCAAATGTCTTGATATCGTCATATGTCCAAGCAAAAATGTCTTTAAACTCATTAAAGAGTTGTATGAAGGCTATTTTTTCTTGGGGGGTACATGTACTACCCAGATTGAGACATTGAGGATTATGTTCAGTGCCTAAATTTATGACTTCAGATTGCATAGTAGAGTTGTTGGTTTTACAGTTCCTCGCACCTTTAAATTTGTCCTTCAAATTATAGAACTTCTCAAGTTTAATCATAGATTTAGGAATAGTACTGACCTGATTAAGGGATTCTTCAATCGAATAGGGTTTGTGAATTACCAAAAAGTTGTACATATCTTCATCATGAGTTATCTCATTGATGACTGCATCTTTGAAGGTGTTCTTCATGGTCAAAAACTCAATTACTTGCTCATCATGGTCGAAGACTGTCCAATTGACAATATTATCAGGTATGGAAGTCCTGAAAAGCAGTTCGACAGAGAATGAATCAGCAAATATCCCTTTAGATGGAATTAGCCTTGAAGCAACATTTTCCAATAGATCTGCTTCTTGATTCAAATAACGAGGAATAGAATTTATATTAAAAGCTTCAAATGATAATAATAAATTCCATACCTCTATCTGGTAATTTTTTAGATGACCAACAATGCAATGTATAGTGTTGTGTACCTGTCTAATGATAATTTTAGAATCTCCCAATACTACCAGATCTTTATCCCCCAAATCAATTGCCTTTTTAAGCCCTTGAATAAGGATTTCATATTCAGGAATATTATTGGTACACTCAAATTCCAACCTGCAAGCAACAAAATACCTTTTCCGTGGGGATCTATTAACAATCAATCGGCCCCAGCCCCTTCCTTTGACTTAGATCCGTCAAAGTATAGGGACCAGAGGCCATTATTCAAGTCTAAATGTACAATATTTATACCTGGGATTTCGTCTGTAACTTGCGTAAAATGAAAAACTTCAGACTGCGGTTCTGGATTTTGGACTGATGAAGTTTCAGCATCAAAGTTTCCAAAAAAGGAATTAGCAATATAATTTCCCATTATAGTGTTAGTAAATAACATTGGCTCGTTTTAGTCATCCAGTTCAGTGACCATGTGCTTCATATAACGCTCTCGATCAATTTTGATTTTGTTTGGGCGACCATTATGAGGTAGCCATAAGTGTGACCAGTCTGTTGCAAAATATCCCTTCAATTTTTTAGACCAATATCTGCTAAGGAATAAGCCATATTCCTCAGGGATATCTGCAACAATTATGTCAATGATGAAATGAACCTGAGGGTTTGAGGTTAATCTTATCAGTACTTCATTCAGCTTCCCTATCACCTTTACATTAGATCGGTCAAGTTGCACAATTTTCGTATCACATGGGACGGGGGTTGCATTAAGTTTTTTACATACCGAATATGGCATGACGTTTTTCGAAGCCCCTAAATCTATCATACAATTGTGTACCTTGCGATTGCAGATTTCAAATGTGAGCAGAAAAGGAGGAGTTGAGGAATCTGATTTCTTACCTATGGACGAGGCATTAACTGAAGTTCTTGTAGGATTGTCTTTAGTACTAGCAGAATTGTTTTGAGTGGAGGAATTTTTTCCATTTTTATTTAGAGAAACCCCTTTAATAATCTTGTCTCGAATGGAAGGCAATTTGAGGAGTTCGAAGATAGAAATATTGGCTCTGAGTTTCTTCAAATCCTCAACCGGATCATACTCTAAATCGAGAGAAGGTGTAGACTTAGTGTTTGAAGGTTGGTTTCTTGTTTTGACAGTTGAACTGTCTTTTGTAGGTGTTGTGGAGGGTTCCTCTACGGACTGGTTTTTCTTGCTCCTAGTATTGTATTGATGCCAATTGACATTTATAGCAGCGACCTCTTCATCGTCAGTTACTTCTGTGGTATCCCAGAAGTGACTGATAGTTTGAGGACGTTGCTCTTCAGCGTTATTATTTGTACCTTGGGCATCCTCGGAATTCTGTCCTGAAGATTGGGTTTCATTTTCAGTTGAAGTTTCTAAGCCTGAGACCAATAATTTTAGGAAGTTATTAATTTCATCTACGTTACTAGTCTCAGAAGGTGGGGTCCGTTTGGCATCAGTATTTTGGAATGGTCTCCTAAAAGGCTGTCTGGGTGGATCTTTATTCAGAATACTTTCAGAAGCACTTTTCTTCAGATCAATGATTTTGTTGGATAGCTTCTTTATGACTCTCTGCAAGCTGCCTAAGTCTAGTGCGCCTTGATCCTTCTTATCAGGGTTTGTGGTTTTGGAAGGATCCTCATTCTTTTTTCGAGAAGAGGAGGCAGAATCCATGTCTACCCTGGGGTTTGTCTTAATAGCAGACATGTCCTTCTTGACCTTAATGGCTTCATCAAAGGTTTTAGTGAGAGTGGGTTTGGAAGCTCTCCTGACAAACATGGCCATAGACATGGGTAAAGTTGAAGTATAGAATTCAATAGTGACATCTTCAGCAGGCCTTGAGGTGGTAGGGATTCTGTTTCTAAGAGTCAGGAACCTCTGGTTAAAGTCTTTGACTTTCTCCTTGGTTTTCATATGAATCCTAGATAATTCCAAAACCAACACGGCTGGAGTCTTATCATCTCCAAACTTATTCATGAAAGCCAACTCGAAGTCATTCCAACTGGTAATAGAACCAGTAGTAAGTGAGAAGTACCAAGTCGAGGCTTTTCCCTTAAATGTGTAAGGGAAAAGCCGACAGACTACATCTTCATGCTCAACATTCAAAAGCCGAACCACTAGCATGAATTTCTTAACATGGTCTTCTGCAGGCTCTTTTAGCTCGGGATTGAATTTGGGCAATAATTTCTCGGGATGCTTTGGAAAAGGATGTTGATCACCTGGAACAGCGACCGCATCCTATGCTAACCATGGCAAATTTGCATTGGGGTTCAGATTTAGGTTTGCCATGTTATTTGGTGATGGATGTGGTGAAGGTGGTCTTTGAAAAATGTGAGGAGGTGAATGTGGCGGTGATGGGGGTTGACCAGACCCTCCTATGGCAGGTGGCCCTGAAGAGGATGAAGGTTGATCGGTGTCTGTTAGAAACTGTTGTAATTGATGGTTAGGGAAGACACCTAAAGGTTGATACTATTCTTCAGAAGTAGACTCAATATGGAGAGTGCATGGACGTCTGATCTGTAGAAGAGGAAATTCGCTGGGTTGGATCCCAGTGAGATTCGAATAAGCTCTAGTTAAAATCCTGCGGGATTCATTGATGGCCTGTTCGAACTAGTCAATTTCTTCAGGTGGGTGGGCACCGCTAGAGTCAAACTGATGAATAAGGCTTCGAACAGTATTGTTCAACGGGGTCTCATCTAATTGTGATGACTGGAATGTTTGTGGTTGGGATGATGACCGTAATCCAACCGATCGAGAAAGTGGTGTAAATTGAGGAGTAGAGGGTTGATTAATGTTGTGAATAGGATTGTGTTCATCATCCATTCACTTAAGTTGGCCCTCCTTCTAGCACCATTGTTGACAGGCCGAATCGGCACGATAGTCAACCAAGAGACAACCCGATCCAAGAGCTTTCAAAGGCTGCTCCCAGTCGTTAGATAGTTGTCTCTGACGGGATTAAGGCTCCGTTGCCTTCTCTTACGATCACTCCCAATTACAGGAGCAGATTCAAAAGAAAGAAATAATGTAATATACTACAAGTATGAATATACAAAGGAAACTGTTAAAACTGATTAATTATAAAGTTATTTCATATAATACACAACTGACAACTAAAAATTCATCTAGTTAAATCGATTAACATATGTCTACAGGAATAAATGATAAAGAAAATGTTAACGAACTAAAACCAGTCATATAAGTTACAATATAGACACATATACATCCAAAATAAGATTGAACAATAATTTGACGGAGTGCAACTATGAAGATGAGATTCAATATAGTTTTTCAAAATTAATGAAAGAAAAACTAACACATATATACCCTATATACCCTATCCTGATCAGGAGCATAATAACATTAATCCAAAAATTAACTTGTAGTTAACAATGTTGTGCAGACAATCTTGGAATCTTCAGAAGAAATTCTGAGAAATAAAAAGACAATACACAGAAATAGTATATCATATATTATTTGAACGAAAACATCAAAATCTAATACATGACACGAATCTACAAGTTAACCTAGGCTAGATCAACAATTTAACATAATACGTTTGCACATTTTCTCAAAAGAAAAATGGAAAACATAGAAATATGCGAAAAGAAAATAGCAAAATCAAATGATACTACAAGTACACCTCAATAATGAAAATACTGCAAATATACTTATAATATCTTTGGTCAAAAGATGTTGTAACTGTAAACAAATAGTTGTCTTAGTTGCAGAGAAATGTCAAAGTGACCTGATTCTGCCTAGTTCGTTTCACCAACCATCAACCCCATAATACTGTGAACCATGTCTCCTTAAATACATTTGATCTCGTATAGAGATATTTCTAATTTACTAGGAAAAAAAGGATCTACACTATTGCAATCTTAATTGACTTCAGCTAAAAAAAGAAAAATGACAAATGAAATTGCCATTTTCTTTACACATTACGATATCCTGAAATCGAAAAGATTCGGACTATAGTGTTAAACCAAAAATGATGGAGAAACTAGTAGATTGGTGACACCTGGAAGACGATATATCCACAATGGAAACTGACTTCAACTGGTTCCTTCACAATTCTTCGGAGACAATCCTGGAAACATGTGATCATCAAAATCCATAGAAGGCGCATCTAGAAAACCGACCAAATCATTTGCAATATCAAAACAATAAGAATTAGCACAAAACGCAAGGGTAATTATCCTAAATACATAACTAAGTAATTAACTGAAAACAATACCTGAAAATAAAAATAACCTCATATCATTTGCTACTTCTATTTACATACTTCAAAACCTGAAATTATTTTCTATGCATCTATACAAAGCGTGAGTATCAAAATGCTATGATCTAACAGGGGTATTGTAAACCTGTATGTTCACACCAGTGGCCGGTATTTGAGAAAATGGAGCCTGCGAGGGACCTTTTAGCTGCATCAAGGCGACCTGAGCGTTCAGCTCACAAATTCTTTCTTTATTTTTATGATTCTTATGGGAGAGTTTCTGAACTTTCCGGATTAACATGTTCTTGTGTCGTTTCAAATGCAGGATGCATTTGTCGACTGACTCAGAGTTCTCTTGCAACCTCGTGTTCTTGGCCTTCATAGAAACATTAAGTGCCATGATCTCTTTCATTTCTATTTCCATACAACGTATCTTATCAAGCAAGCAGTTGACGAATAGTGGGTGCACTGTTTCACTAAATCAGTATGAACCAGCTAGATCCCCTTCAACAAGTTTACCCTTAATTTAAGGATCTGACACAGAATCCATTTTGGGATCCATATCAAGAATATGAGGGATATGTTCTACCGAGTGAGTCACAGGCTCAGGATCCACATTAGGGCGATCATGAGAGACGGGTCCATGCTCCTCATCGTCCAATACAATCGTTTCTATGTCTTTACTGTCCTTCACAGAGGGCTTAACAGTATTAGCTTTAGCCACCATACTCCTAGTAATTCTGCCCGTAACCCTAACACTTGATGTTTTACTCATCTATCCACAGGGTTCATCCTCATGATTCGGGGTTACCAGGGAAGGTTTTATGGGCTTTCTCTTTCGTTTAGGATGCACGAAAGAACCAGGAACTTGCAGAGGAATGGAAGCGCAATTATTTTGAATGCTAGGGTTTACATGAGCATCAAGGTTTGGCAGAGGGTTATGTGGAGATAGAATTAGGGTTTCACAAGGCTGCCGATGTTGAGAACACTCCTCTACGCAGTCTAATTGGCACGGGCAAAACGCCATGAAACCATTTTGTTCAAGAAAATGATCCCAGGTCTCTTTCCGTTTGGACAGTTCCATTTCCACTAGCATTCTAATGAGACCATGGTGGAAAAGACTTCAACCAATATTTTTAGGCCCTTTCTTGATGGCCGCAGACATGTTAGTCATACTTTGAACTAGATAATAAGGTAAATTGATAGGCCGACCAAGAAACACAGTCATCAGCCTAAGGTGATAAACATATGCAGAAGAAAGACAACCCTCGCAAGTAACGTACTTGTGAATGACCTCCAGCACAGGTCTCCATTCCCTTTTAAAATACTTACGCGAAACACCAGCCCTGAAAGACACTTCCTGGTAGGGATTTTTTAGCATTTGCCTCCATTCGGTGGATTTCATCTCTTTAGACTTAAACCAGCATTCACCTGCTAAAGGTAGGTCCATAGCCACAGTGACTGTGCACTCATCCACTGCGAACTAAAGGTTGTCCACCTTGGCTCTGCCATTAACCAGCGAGAGGGAAAACAACCTGGTAACTTCAGGGTTCGAGTCTGCGAATTTGTTAAAAAAGGGGAGCCACTCAACTGCCTCTACTTTGGCTAGGAGCTCTAGATCCTCATCTAGAAGCTTCGTATTATCAGGTTCAACCCTGACAACTGGGGCCATGACTACGAGTGCGAATGTACACAGTTGTGCAAAGAGGAGATACAACAGACTGCAATAACCTAGAGTGCTGGAGAGAGACCATTTGGGATATAAGCCAAGAAAAATCCATGGACAACGAAATCTGACTTCTTCATAAAGGAAATGAGACATGGATAAACTCACACAGAAACCCTGTAAAATCGGCATGAGCGAACATGAATGATTATCCAGAGAGGTGATCGAATAATGAGAAAAGGTGGTGAAGACTCCAGAACAGCTTCGCCTAGTTATGCTTCAGTTGGCAAGATTAAAATACAGCCACGAATCAAATGAGGTAGAGATTTTCAATCAGCAGGAAGACACGATGCTACACTCATACTGAAATTGAATGTCATTAAAGAGTTCTATACGTGTTGAATGATGACATAACAGCCCTCAATCAGGTGGATCAGATTTGGGTGGTGTGATGCGAGTTGAACTGACCATAAGCAAAGAACCTTGGGCGTTAAACCACAGACCTTGCTCTGTAATAATTCCAACCTTCGAAAATGGTGATTATGCTACGTGAAAACACATATCACATAACCCATTATATCAACCCAACCATTAAATGCAGAAATAAAAGCCACGCACGGAGAATATTATGAACGTCGAGATTAAATGCTTGTGGTTGGATTGAGCATAGTTTGAAGATTGGAGGATAAACCTTAGGGATAAAGATTTGAATGAATTTGATAAGGCACCCATGTGCGAGGTAGTTAGCCTTCCATGTTCCATAACCTTGTTAAATTTGCAATTAAACACAAATAAAAACATACCAAATGATGAGTGTTCAAATAAGGTCAAAGTCAAGTTATGGTGAAAGGCATATAAATCAAAGAACGCTTATTCCCTAATATGAGACACAAATCCATTCAAAAATAATGGTTTTAATATAGTAATTTTGCCTAATAAAAATAGTCCCCAAGGTTATAAAATAATGAAATTTCAACGTTTCAGTAGCTCCTCATTCCATAACTTGAAATAAGAAATTCAAATGTTTCATCAAGCAAAATTTGATTTTGCTTGATGAAATTTTTTGAAGCTGTTGGGTAAGAGAACAACATATAGTCGGGTGGACTAATCACCGGGGCTTATGCTAAGGCTCGCTTAAGCGCATCAAAGGACTCCTGGGCTCGCTCATCCCAGCAAAAGGTAGTGTCCTTCTTCAAAAGACGCATAAAGCCTCTAGTCAAATTGGCAAAGTTCACGACGAATCTCCGTAAGAAGTTTACCATGCCTTGCAAACATTGAAGATGTCTAATGTTTCTCGGGGGAGACAATTGAAGTATTACCTCAACCTTCAAAGAGTCAACTCTTATACCCTCCTTGGAGACAATGAACCCTAATAAGCGACTAGACTTCACGCAAATGATGCACTTGTGAGGATTTAACCTGACCAAGTAATGGCGGAACCTTTCAAACACTAATCTCAAATTGTAGGAATGATGCATTCTCATACGAGAATGAGCAGAAAGGTCATCCAAAAATACTTCAATAATCAATTTGAGATCATGGAAGATCAAGGTCATAGCCTGCTAAAAAGTGGCTCCGGCGTTTTTAAGGCTGAAAGGAATCTTTCGATATGCAAAGGTACCCTAAGGACAAATAAAGGCAGTCTTATGTTGATCCTCAAGTTTGATTTGTATCTAATTGTATCCAAAAAAGCTGTCCATAAAGGAAAATACCTCGCTTCCCACACACTCATCCAAAATTTGATCAATAAATGGTGTGAGAAAATTATCCTTAGGACAGGCACGATTCAAGTCACGGAAATCAGTGCATATGCGAATCATTCACTGCTTCTTATCAACCGAAATGGGATTTGAAACCCACTCATTCAAGGGAATGGGATAGATAAAATAGGTGTTCAACAGCTTTTCTAGCTCAGCCTTAATCGCAGGTGCTTTCCTAGGATTCACCGCATGCAAGTGTTGTCAAACAGGTTTAGCATTGGAATAAGTTTTAATATCATGTTCAACAATGAGAGGGTTGATACCTAGCATTTCCTCATATGACCAAGCAAATACATCACGAAATTATTTGAACAGCTCGGTATACTCTTGAATCTCAGCATGGGAACATCCTGCCCCAATATAGACATTCTCAACCTTATCAGGATCGTGAGAGATATTGATAGGAATGGTAGGAGATATATTTTCCATGTTTCCATCAGCCATTAGACCAGGAGAGCTTAATGGAACCACAGGACTACCGATTCTCTCACTAAGAACCTCCCTAAATTCCTCACACTCCAAATGGTCAAGCTTGGGAAGAAAATAAGATCTATGATGCAACTCTTCCCAAGGTGGTTCAACCCCAGACATGGCCTCAATAATAGCTTCATATGAAGTAAAAACACTATCAAGGTATTCATGTGCATGAGAAGAATGAAATTCCCATTCAGGAAACACATATGGGTCCTCCTCCCCCATCTGCAAAGAGGAAGGACTAGGATCTGCAACACATTCAAGATTAGCTTGATATGCTATCATAGTTGTAGGCAGCGGCACGTCTGTTTTGATGGGATCACATGAAGGACTCGGTGTAGGAATAATACAAGGATCTTCCATAAGGGTCGTGCAAAAAGGCACCAATCTCACTAATGACAAAGCCTCACCGAAACTAGACCCGATCATAATAACAAGTGCAGGACAACTAAAGCTTCCCATAAGGGATGGATACATGCCAACACCCACACTCCCAATTGCTGGTTGAGAGTGCACGACAATCAGGATAGAATCTCCTGAAGATATTGTAATAGGAGGATTCTTGAATGATGTTTGATCAATCGTAACTATTTTCCCATTAAACGAAAAGCATACAACTTGAAATAGAGAAGAAGCTATGGCTTGCATACTGTACATCCAATTCCTACCCAGCAACAAATTGTATTCAAGGGGCGCATCAACCACCTCGACCTCTATTGCAATGGTCTTTCCTCCCAAACGGACCTTAAGAGAAGGAATAATACCGTGCGGTCGAAACGATCTACCATCAAAAGCAGTAAACATGGTAGTAGATTTAGAAAACTAGGGGGAACCCAAACCCTTCCAACATTCCAAGGACATCATGGAAGTAGCATCTCCTTCGTCAATCATAGTGCATTTGATGGTCATGTTAAGACATTCTACATGAATCAAGAGAGACACATAGTAAGGCAAGCAAGGTTGTAGTCTTGTAGTTTCAAATTTGATGACAAAGGAAGAATTATCATCGTTAACTCCAAGAGCAGAATGGAAATATTTCCTTTGCGAAGGACAACTCTGAATTACTTCGAGTGCAAACATCACACAAGGAGTGTGGCCCAAATCCTTGACAACAAAATAGTTCTGGGTGGCTCAGGCATTAGGATTGTGCCCCGAACGCTTAAGGACTCCCTTAGGAATGCGAGGAGCAACTTTAGGTTTATCCACAAGTTTTTCAATATGTAAAGGAATCTCGGGTGGATCAGGTTCCTTTCCAAGGTCTAGTTGTGACAAACCATAGTCCTTTGCATGAGTCACAACCTTAGTAGCATGCACCATATTGATGCAACCATGACCACTAGTAGCTTTCAGTGGATCTTGATCCCCACCAAACTGATCATGGGTCCTCAAGTTCATGTTTTGATTATGAGGTAAAGGGTTGGTTAGCACAGCTAGGCCCTGCACTATGAACCTAGAGGCTTCTTCTATCCGAGGGCACAAGTGAGTGAGGTGGTCATCCTTACACAACATGCAAGGAAACTTGACCTTACGTTTAGGTTGCTTGTCCCCCCCAGCATTTTAGGCGTTCTTGTCATTAGAATTGGAATTTTCATTCTTATTCCCATCCTTACGATTGTTTTTACCCTTCTTCTTATTCCTTCCGGGTTGTTGGTTACCCTTTTGGTCTAACGATTGTACCGAAAGCACGCTCACCGTTTGGGTGGGTTGAGACAAAGTCGTGGCTTGTCCCAAGGTAGATTGGTTGATAGATAATTGACTGACCTATTTCATAACCGAATCTATAGGTTTGGAACTCATACAACCAACAATGCCATCGGCATGTGGTCCAGGTTTGACCTTAGGGTCGAAACTAGAATGTGGAACATTAGGAATGATCTCATATAACAAACCGGAATGAGCATAAATCAAGTCTAATTCCTGTGCCCTAAAAATGGCTTGTTCTTCATTCTGAACTCCAGATGTAGAAACATTCTTCGCTATATAAGGAAGTAAATATTTAAGGAATCATTCGAGGAGAAACTCTAGTGGTACGAAGGCTTTAATTAATCTCTTTCGTCTACGCCACTCTTGGATATGGTCCGAGATATGCATGGCTTTGTCTTGCCGAAATGTCAACAAGAGATCTGTACCAATGTCGTAACACACTAGTAGCTGGAAGTGGTTGAGAAAATTCATAGCTAGGTCATCGAACAAAGTGAATGGCCCCCTAGGTAGCTCTATGTACCATTTCATAGCAAGCCCGATGAGGGTGCATTGAAATAGCCTTAAACAGATTGAATCTTCGTGTAAGGAATTAGAAGAGCACCATAGGTGAAATGTAGTAACATGTTCACTTGGATCTTCTCCTGGTTTGCCCTCAAATTTGGGAATGTCCGAGGGAAGCTTCGTAGGTACAGTCGTCCAAGCCGGGTCATAAGATACCGGATCGTTCATTAGACTCAACAAGTCAGGAATATTTAACGTTGTGAGGAAAGGGAGCCTAGGTTGAGCAGGTCTATGAGGCACTCCCTGATAATTTTGATTCACATAGGACTGATTACCATAACCACCATGGCCATGGCCATAGTATCCTCCTCTCATTTGACCCATTTAGGGTGGCATGGAAGCACCATAATATGGTGTACCTTGACTATGTGGAGGTACAAAGCCATAATTCGGAGAGTAAGCGGGTTGTTGATACCCATACCCATAAGTTGAATAACTCTGTGCATACTACAGTCCATAATATGGTCCATAAGAAGTCCCATGAGATGTCCCATGAGAAACTCCATAATTAGGGATCGACGTTCCAGAAATAGGAATATGACCTCTAGAAGTAGGAATACAAGCTCTCGATACAATAGGAGGTACTTGACTCTGAGAGAAAACTACGCGAGTAGCAGCAGCACGCACATGACTCGTAGAAACATTCCATCCTGAAGGACCACGTGAATGTGGGGGAGGAATAGCATTCGAAGAACTAGGAATAGAGGACGAGGGGACATGTGAAATTATGTAAGTGGTATTCCCTACAGTCACTAGTCTTGGCTTTGGTATCCGAATAGGACTACTAGCACCAGGTCCAGGATGAACATGTGATGTGACCTCCACCACTGGGATGGAGGGTGCAATGTGACTCATGTTCCCAAATATCTCCACATGGAAGTGACTAGGAATGCCCCCAGGAATAGTGTTAGGTTCAAACTCTGACTCGGTATGCGGTACTGAATCATGTGCAGGAATACTAGACATATCATAACTAACATAACTAGTGCTCACAGGTTCATGATGAGTCTCATCACCCAGCATCCAATATCGGTGACCTGTGGATGAGGGATCATACCCAGAGTGTGTAGGTATATCACGTGAAGGATCATACCCAGAGTATGTAGCTATATCAAGTGAAGGATCATATGTAGGGGTAGGCTCTTCTTCTTCAACCTCATGAAGAAAAGAAGGTAGCTCAGGAATTTCATCTTCATGATCTCCCATCGTGTGTGAATCAATGTGAGAAGTAGTCCACCTAGACCATCTACTTCTCTCTCCCAAAGGAGGAGGAGATGTAGAAGGCAGAAGTCCTGCTAAATTATGAGAATGGCGAGGCGTCGCACCCGAATCCACAATGACTTAAAAAAAAATGAAAAAGACTCTCCAATTACGCAAACCTTAAGCAAGCTAACGTGTACTGCGCATACACCAATATAATATAAAGCCAATCACAAGCAAACAAGGGTAGGATATGTGAGATCCCGAATGAAGTAGGTATGTCTTGCCTAGGAGAGGCTTGAGACTCCCATACACAAAAAAGTGGAGGTTCGTAACCAGTTATTGTGGCCCTCAGCTTCAACGCATATAGTGACTATGCTGTCCGGCCCCAACCTGGCCTGGACACCTGTAGAATAACCCCTGCAAAGTACCCCCTCGATAACCTAGGTAAGGAAAATAAGGTCACCTCAATATAATCAATTCTCAGGCAGATAGTCGTAGGAGGGATTGACCATATGGTAAGGGTAGAAAAGCTTGAAACTCTCGAAAGAGCCCCCATATATGAATACAATCCTAGAAATATCTCCGGTGCTACTTAGTTATGACTAGGGGTCATCCCAATCAATAACCGCTCACACTTCCTCGTGATTAACTCCCTTGTAAGAGGAGGATCCTAAGAAACACTAATTATACCAAGGAATTTCACAGTCTCACCTGGACATACACATACATGTTGTTTAGTGGTCTTGGAGAGTTTACTCACAATGAACTATTCCAAGACCCCAAAACCTAATCTTGTTGGTGTACCCTATCAAAGAAAATAGTGTAATCCATTTTAATTAAGTGTTGATTTTATTTGGCTTTATTACTCAACAAAGGTAGATGACCGTGCAACTAATGGTGTTATGACGTAACATGAAGTAAAATGCACACCTAACAATCAATGCAAATGCATTGTATCGAATGAAAAACAGGGCATGCTACTACATGAAATGCAAAATTTTCTTCAAATGACAAATGCATTCATTCCTATATGAAAGCCTAACTAAGACTTCTCTTAGCAAACCTAGTCAAGTACCATGCAAAATGCAAAGTGCAATGCATAATGATGTAAAGAAGCAAATATTTTTGGATTTTTTGAATAAAAATGAGATAGTAAAGCAAAAGAATGATTCTACCACCCCTAGAATCTGCAAGCACAATCAAATAGCACTCATGCAAAGTAATAAGGTAAAATAAATCTAATGCACTCATCCCAAAACAAAAAATTGAAAATGCAATGACAAGAACATTCTTAAAAAAAAAAAATTACCCTAAAAAAGGTGTCTCTAGTCAGAAACGGAGATGTATACAGACTCTAGCAGTATCAAAGGAGACTCAGCAATCATTAAAATTCACCCAAAAACAATCAATATTCCTCTAAAAGGAAAAACTCAGGGCATACGTGACTGTATGTATAAAACCTGTGTATGTACGCAGATATAGCAGTCAAAACCGTGTGTACACGCGACTGTGTGTTAAAAACTCGCGTACAGGAATAAAAATGTATAAAAATGAAGGAAAACAGATAAGCTGAGACAAAATTCACACCAATCAGACACTACCAAGAAAACATGCCCCTAGACTTGACTCAAAAACAGAGAAATTAGGGCAATTCAAGAACATTGAATGTTGATAAAAAAACCCCAAAGGAAAACTACTAGGAACTCCCCAATGGAGTCGCCAATTCTATTACGTAGAGAAATTCCTATGGCTTGGGGTACCACAACAGACAGCTTGACTCCATAAATCAATCCTTTCCTATATGCAAGAGAAACCAAATATCTAACACTAAAGGATCTCGATTCGTACCTGATTCCAGACGGTTGATGTAGATTCCCGTTGAGCTTTCCAACTCCAGCGTGAATTGATAAATTGCTTCCTCAACATTCAATAAACAAGACAAGCATGCTATATATAATCGTGTTAGACCTACTATAGCATATATATTCAATAACATATAAGCATTTGAAATCATCCATGGATCAAATATTCATTCAAATACACATTATTGGATTGGAAAAGATATTTCTATTAATATAAAACAGAGATTACAATAGAGACAACCTCTATTGGCATGTCTGCGAATCGGTGAAACTCAGTCCCCCACTTGGGCCTCCACCACTTCAATCCTCCATCTCTCGATATAAATCTCACAAACAAAAGGCAAGCTTGGAAAGAACAAAAAAGTGCTCCAAGGGACAAAGGGATGCAGACTCAAGTATAAGCTCCGGCAACAATGGACTATAGTTCTCTTGCTCTCAATTCCTCATGCCTTAAATGTATCCAAAGGGTTCCTTATATAGCTCTTCAATGGGGTAATGCAGGGTCGAATCCGAGCGATCTTAAGGCATATGGAAGGCCAGGAGACAAGTGAGTCGGATCCACATTAAGGAAAGCTTCAAAAGAATTTGGCCTTTTGCATCGATCTCGATGTACACAATTTTAGGGGTCAAACCCGCGTATATACACGAGAAAGGGTTTAAAAGTTGAATATGGCAATTTTTACATGTTTTTAGGGATGATATTGGAAACATCAAAGGTACAAAAATGGTCCATGGGGTCTAAGGAGTCTACAGAGGGACAGGGAAGGCCATAAAAGTGTGATTCACCTTGTGTGGTAAAATCAGCTATAACATGTATGTGCACTGGACAACCGAATATTCTGAGATGGCTGACTTTTGGTTTCTTGTCGGAAAATACTTCTTCGGGTGTCTTGTTCTTGAGTACTCTATGTGGAGTATGGTTCTGTACATACACCATTGTTCTAGCAGCTTCTGCCCATAGATGCATGGGAATATCTTGATCATGAAGCATTTCTCTTGTAGCTTCCCTGATCATTCTATTCTTCCTTTCTACAACCCCATTCTGTTGTGGATTATATGGAGTGGATAACTCCCTCTTAATCCCTGAATCTTTGCATAACTCTTTAAATTCATTTGATGTGAATTCTCCACCATTATCTGATCGAAAGGTCTTGATCTTCTTTTCTGTGTGGTTCTCGATCAAGGATTTGAATTCCTTGAACTTACTGAAAACTTCATCTTTGTTCTTCATAAAGTATATCCATGTCTTCCTAGAAAAATCATCAATAAAATAAACATAGTATACATACCCGCTTAAAGAACTAGATGACATTGGACTGCATACATCAGAGTGAATGATTTCCAAGATTCCTTTTGCTTTGCTTTCGCTACTTGGAAATGTCTTATTTTTGTTCTTTCCTTTCGCACATCCTTTGCAGACTCCATGTTTTTCCTGAATTTCTAGAAGACCTTCAACAGCTTTGCTTACAAGTGCTAGTGCTCTGTAGTGCACATGTGCAAGCCTTCTATGCCAAAGTTCATTTGGCTTTACTATGTCATGGACCAAATCTTGTTTTGGATGGCCCTTCAATTTGTATAATCCTCCTTCGTGTTCTCCAATTACTATTGCATCGTCAATAGTCTTTCCTCTTGGCCACATGAGGACTTGGCCATCTACAAAGGCAACCCTCATGCCTTTTGCATCCAATGTTGATATGGAGAGAATATTCTTCTTTAGTCCTGGTACAAACAAGACATCCTTCATTTTCATAGACTTTCCAGAGTCTAGCTTGTAGGAGGATTCACCACTACCTTTTATGGGATATTGGTAGTCATCCCCAAGTTTCACCTTATAGGGTGAATTATGTTCGGATAGTTTCTCAAAATATTCCTTGAATCCTGTCATGTGTTTGGAAGCCCCATTGTCAATAAGCCAATCTTTGCTTCCATGTATGACAGTTCCCATGAGAGCGGAGATCAGAACATATTCTTCATCACTTGAAGAGTCTTCACTTTCTTGTTTTACTCTCTTCCTAGGAGGATCATCATCCTCAGCAATGTGAGCATGATGTCTTCTTTTGGAGTTCTTCTTCTTCTTGGATCCACTCTTATTCATGGGAAATTTTTTAGCAAAGTGTCCTCTTTCATCACATGTATAACATCTAAGTTTGGATGGATCCCTTTTTACAAAATTATCTTTCTAATGAGAATGCTTACCTTAGTGATGATGATTTTCCCTTCTTCCTTTCTTGGAGTGTACTGTGAGAGCTTGATCTTCACTTCCCATCTTTTATTCTTGAGCTGCTATTCGAGCTTCTTCTTGTGAACATTCTTCCCACAGTCTACTAAACTTGATGAGCTTCTTCCTAGCACATATTCCTTGGATGAAAGAATCCCATGACCTAGGGAGACCATTCAAGGTTGTCATCACAATTTCTGAATTCTCCACTTCTTCATCTACTGCTTAAAGTTGTTCTTTGATCTAGGAGACCCTTGTGAAGTATGACTGGATGGTCTCCTCATTCTGGATATTTACATTCCTCAATTGGTTCCTTAGAGTCATCTTTCGGTTTATGTTCTTCCCTTCAAACAGTTTGGTTAGAGAATCAAACATAGCTTTATATGTCTTGAGGGAGGAAACTTGTAGTATGAGGTGATCTTAGATTGAATCAGCAATAATCCTCTTTGCTATAACCAACTTCTTCTTATGTAAGGCCTTAGCCTCATCTTCCTCTGGAACTGGAACCTCCTCATTGATGTAGGAGTCCAACTCATTTTCTTCCAAGACTAGGGAGATCCTATACTTCCAGGCTCGGAAGTTATCAGCTCCCTCAATATTTATATCAAGCTTGGTATGATGAGACATATTAACTGAGAACCTCAAATGGAAATACAAAAGATTTAGATCTTACCAAGTCAAGATGTCTGATCTAGATTTTGAGCTGAATTTCTGCAGTGCTAGTTCAGGAGCAGATTAGGATTTGACTTTCTCGGAGTTTTGTCCAACCAAATGATTTGATCTTGATATTTAAACTTTGATTTTAAGGAGGAGATAAATCCAGGCCTAGGCTCACTCAAAAATTCCACTTCTGTGGAAATCCCTAATTTCCAGCAGTAGTGTCGGGTCCAAAACTTAAAAAGCTAGAATCATATTCTTCTTCGACAGAAAGATGCGCCCTAGGGAGGAGAGTCATCCCAACCTTCTTTTTCTAAAAATATATGGAGATAGATCTAAAAAGTAGGAATCCCTAGTTCCCACAGCTGCACAGTGTCTTGTTCTCAGGTTAGCTCTGATACCATGTTAGATGTTTAACATTAATATAGCACTATATTAGGATCTTTAACTGAGAGAATAACAAGCACAGCAATCAAACACAAGAGATAATGAACACAGTGTTTTTCGTCGGGAAAACCATAAATGGAGAAAATCCTGCAACTTCCTTAGAGATATAATCAACACCAAAAGTAAAACCCCAAAATAATAAGATGATCTCCCCACAGCATTAGCCTCTTTCTTTCTAGCCCCAGCAACTTCTTCTCCCTCAGCTATGCACTACAAATGAGTGTGTGATAAATAGAGAGACTCACTCTCTATTTATATTAATTCTCGACTTGACAATGACTCACTAGGGCTGACTTCACTAGGTGAGTCTAACAACCTTAGGAGCCCAGAAATACGGGGAATTTAACCCCTGAACAATAGGATGGTTACCCACATTGACTTGACATGACTTGTTTATATTATAGAAACTCCTGATCGAAACATCGGGGCATGACATGACTCAATTACATTACAAACATTTCCTAGAATAAACATCGGGGTACAATACATAAGAAATACAAGTGAATACATTCTGAAGTTACAATTACATCAACACTTCGCATATAACATCTATACATACGATTTCTACCACTATCATAGACAAAGGAAATTCTATTGTTGAGTCAGCGTCATTTAGTCCTTTTGAGGAAATTTTCAATTCCATTCAAACCGCTAGAAAACCCACCATCAATGATCATATGTTGGTGTCCTCTTATCCATATCACCTACCATACTGGCTTGAACCCCCCCGTCTCTAGATTATCTTTCGTATACACTTCCCTGAGATGAATCCATCATGGAAGTTATGTCCCTAGAATAGATTCCTTGGAAATATCATTACCATAGATCTTCTTTCCTTCCCCCTTGCCACGTGGTAGAAGAGCAATTCACATCCATAGTTTCTCCTGATATAGTCACGGAACCTCAGTCCTTGACCCTCATTCATGGTTTCAAATCAGAGGGTATTCTATGTAATATTACTAAAAATATTTCGGTGGATATATCAATGAAACCTAGTGTTTCAGAGTTTATTCAGATAGGATAGAACTCTTCACCTTTATAGTTTTAGTCATATACGATCTTATTCAAGGAATTTAGAGATGTCTTTGCTTAGAATTATGAGGAAATTCTAGGGATCGATCCCTCCATTGTTGTCCATGAGATTAAAACCTACGTTGATTCCAAGTCAGTTCACCAAAAATTATTCCAGGTACATTCGCGAAAAGCAACTGCCATTAAGGAGGAGTTTGAAAAAATTCTTTAGGATGGTTTCATCTAGCTCATGCTCTTAACTGAATGGGTGTCCAATATAGTTCCTATGAATAAAAATCAGGGTACTATCTGGGTTTGTATCAATTTTAGGGACTTGAATCGGGCTTGTCCAAAAGACAATTTCCCTACCCCCTATATCGATCAAATTATCGATAATTGTGCCAGAAGTGTCATCTTTTCATTCATGGATGGATTCTCTAGCTATAATTAGATCAAAATTCTCCCTTCAGATCAACATAAGACAACTTTCATATTCCCATGGGGGACCTTTGCCTACCGAAAAATCTCATTTGGTTTGAAAAATGTTGGCGCTACATTTCAACGCGCCATGTCATAATCTTTTCATGATATCCAACACATTGTGGAGCTCTATATTTACAACCTGATTGCTCATTCCAAGCAGCAGTATCATCATGTTGATCATCTGAGAGCTATTGTTCTTAGATTTCATCATTTAACATTCGTTTGAACCCCCACAAATGTGTTTTCTATGTCAAAACTAGTCGATTTCTTGGTTTCATCGTGTCTAAGGATGGAATCCGTATTGACCCTTTAAATATTAAATCCATCATGTCTCTACCCACTCCCACTAATATCACATAACTCCAAAGTTTACAAGGGAAGGAAAATGTTTTACGTCGTTTCGTATGCAACTATGCAGAAAAGACACATGGTTTCATGCGGCTATTAAAAAAGGATACTGTTTTTGTTTGGGATGACTTAGCACAACATGCATTTAACAATCTCAAACATGCTCTTACGCATGCACCTATGTTGTAGCCACTTGATTATACGAAGGACTAGTCCCTGTATGTGGCTGCATCTCTTTCAACTATTTCTATGGTCCTAGTTCATACTATCGAACACGACCAAGAATGTGTGATCTACTATGTTAGTAAGAGTCTTCTAGATTCTGAAACTCGGTACTCGCATGTGGAGAAATTTGCTCTGGCCACGATCATCGTGGTCTAGAATTTCCATCATTATATTTTTCTTTGCACTACTATGGTTTATGTTGACTCTAACCCCATGTATTATGTCTTGACTAGTCAAGTTCTTGGGGCAAAATACTCATGCTGGATTGTGATTGTCCACGAGTTCGAGTTGGAGTTTGCTAAAACCCCTTCTAAGAAGTCCCTTGTTTTTTATGATCTTGTGTGTGACCATCCCTATGCTACTGAAGGAAAAGATCCCATTGATTTGTTACCTGATGAATCTTTGTTTCTCATTAGCACAACTGACCCCTGGTATGGAGATTTTATTCTCTATCTCTAGACTCTACGAGACCATCCTAATGCTACTCGCGATGAGCATTGTCTCATCCATCACCAGGCCAAGTATTACCTCATTTTAAATGATACCTTATATCACCATGGTGTTGATTCTATTCTACGACGTTGTCTCACCCATGATGAAGCTGAAATCATTTTGAGTTATTGCCACTCTGGAGCTTGTGGCGGTCACCTCTCTGGGTTGGCTACTTCCCACAAGATCTTACGCATAGGGTATTTTTGGCCTTCAATTTTCAAGGATTGTATTGAAATTGTTAAGAAATTCCCACCCTACCAAATGCTTACCACTAAGAAGCACACCCATCCAGCTACGCTCCATTCCATCGTAGTAGTTGGCCCTTTTGCAAAATGGGGCATAGAATTCGTGCATTGTAGGCCCACCTCAGCCAAGGGGCATGGCTACATTATTGTGGTTGTGGACTTGTTGCAGCTGCAACTTTTCTCCCCAAATTTCTGAATTTTGGGCCCCTCCTCATAATTTAAATTCGTTTTTATCACTGGATGATTGAATCGTTGGTCGTGTTTTATGTTGAATGATTTTGAATATTGGTTTCCAGCCTGCTTTAAAGCTTGCCTGTGTATCATTTTTATGGTTGGTCGTGGATGCGAGTTTGGTATGCCTAGCCAGGGGTAATTTGTTTTTGTATTTGAAGGTCCGTTGTTTCGGAAGCAAACGGGTTTCAACCATTGCTGGTTTTATAGTTTCGAAGTACTTAAAGTTTTCTGTTAGACGGACGTCATCCTGTGTTAATTCAGCGGCTGATGTTTGGTTTCTTTTCCGTCGTTGTGGCCCCCAATCTGATTGACCATCTGAAGCTTAAAGAGCCCTGACTGCCGATGTGTGTTGACCTTTCTGTCGCGTGCCCGAAGGATGTTTTCTTCCGCCGTTGCGGCCGGGGAAGCCTTTTCCCTTCCGATGTCAAAGTCTTCTGACCCCCGATTAAGTTGTTTCGCCTGCATCGCTTGTCTCTAACATTTTCGCTTCCGCCGTTGCAGCTCCCATAGTGATTTAGCCTCTAAAGTAGAAGTCCATCCAACGTCTGACTGAGTTTCCTCCCACCACCGCTTGCCCATAGTTTTTCCTCTTCCGCCGTTGCGGCTAGGAAATCCATTTGGCTTCCGATGTCCAAACCTTACCGGCTTCCAATTTTAAAGTTTGTCCTGCCCGAAGGTCGCGTGTCTTAGTATTTTCTTGTCCACCGTTGCGGCTGGGAAAGTAATTGAGCTTCCGAAAGGGGAATTCGTCCAACTTCCAATTCAAAGTTTTCCCTGCCCTCCCGTCGCATGCCGATAGCATTGACTCTTCCGCCGTTGCGGCCGAGAAAGCCATTTGGCTTCCGATGCTGGTATCTTTCCGACTTCTGCTATGGTGCACCTGGCCATCTCCTATGGAGTAACCATTTCAGTTCTAAAATCTATTGTTTTTGTTTGTAACGCAGTCTCAATGAATAATGCACATGGATTTAATTGCAGGTGAACGATGCGTGACGATAAAGAGGAGCAGTTTGGCAAGGATCGAAAGGAAATTGACCAGTCAATAACGCTAAAGGAACGAACCGGACTTTGTGTCCGTTACTAAAAGAATCATGAGTGCATACAGACAACTTAGAAGAATAGGAAGCGTTGGAAGAACTGGAAGGTCAGATGTTTGGGGGGCAGCCCAAATGATCGGATGCTATAATTTAAGTACTTGGAAGTTAGAACTGAGGAAGGACTTTTTCCCTCAAAAATTTGTAAACCATTTTTGCTTGTAAGAGGAACTACTTCGTTTTACAATCAGAAACTGCAATTTTTTCCGGCTGGAGAAAGCGAAGTGTGGAATGTGTCAACGTGATTAAATGAACAATGTTGAAGGGGAACTATTTCGTTTTCAGCTGTGTTTCATTAACTGTGAGAGTGTTTGACTTCCTGAACCTATGTTCTTGTTGAATGTTCTTTGGTATATTTTGTGATGTTTTCCACTGTGAGTAATAAGTGGTGTTCATAAAATGGTTGGCTATCTCGTTGTTTAAATATCTGTAATTGTTCATGTGTCTTGAAAGAAGAATCAGCTGTCTGTAACTCTTCATAATGCAAGTACAAAATGTATTACTCACCAATAAATGATAATTCTGCTCCCTAGGGATAGTTTAGGTAGTTAATTTATTTTCTTGTTGTATGTGATTTGGATGCTTGTGGGACTTAAGACGAGAGGTAAAAACCTGCGCATCACATTGTGACTGCTCCACGCATCTTATCATCCTGCATGTTAATTAGGCACTTGCATTTCATAATTTAAGTCAAAATACAAAAACTCGGTGGACCGGGCCGCAACCGGTAAAGCCTTTGTTTTGTTACTTGACCTACGGTAGCCGGACCGTAAACCAGACGAATTCCCTATACCAAACAGTCAACGGGTTAGTTGGGAACGTTGATTGGGGAGAATCCCTTACTGTTGCTGCCTGCAATTTTTGGGGCGTCAATAGTTTTGGCACTAGAAGGAGGGCCTCCAGTGTATGGCTAGCTAAGGAAACCCGTTTTCCTGAGAATATTCCATCGGTAACAGTTCTAAAAGTAGTGGGTTTCATAATCCAATTCCAGAAGAAAGAGAACATCTATATTCTGTTGGAAATGAAATTGTGAATGATCTGAGAAGACACACTAGGGAATATGTAAATAAGATTGGAGGATTGCCAATAATTCCTGAATTTCCCAGAAGAGAGTATAAAAAGAAAGATCGTCGTGAAGCGGAAGGCTCAGTGTTGGTTGTATACTGGGAAGAGCTTGTAGAAACAGCCTTATAGGAAGTTGTGCTACCTTTGAATCAAGAAGGCCTAGAAACCTCTTACAGTTCTCCTGCTCACACTCCAGTTGGTTCACCTCCTCACTCTCCACCCAGACTCATGGCTGGAATAAATGCAAATCAACCACCTAACCTGCCAAATATGCCACCTACATGGAGAGCCAGATCACCTTTAAACCTGACCCCGCCGTTACATGATTTGCCTCAATCCTTTGAAAAGTTGCTGCCTAAATTTGACCCCAATGAGAAGATACTAGTAGATGATCATATGCAGAGTTTTTACTTGGCGATTGAAGGATTGAGGGATGGGGAGCATGAATATGTAGTCTGCAGACTGTTTCCACATACCCTTAAAGGAGCTGCGGCGTCGTGGTACTTTGGGTTTCCTGCTAACTCTATCCCTGATTGGGATACCTTCGAAAGAATTTTCAGAAGTAAGTATGCAACTCAGAAAACTCATGCGGCTCTCATGAAAGGGTTGTGCACGTTGAAGAAAGAAAGAAAGGAGAAGGTGCACAGTTTCATGCAAAGGTTTGCAGCCTATCTCAAGAATTTCTTTGAAATGGATAGACCTTCAGACAAAGTTCTGATTGAATATTATACTTCAGCTTTAGGCCCTGATCTGGCCATGTTTGCCAAAGGCAGGGCCAAGCCTACTTTGACGGAAACCTATGAAGAGGCTGAAGTAGTGGAAGTTGAAAGAGAGAGTATTGAAGACTATCCAGAGCAGTCAGGAGAAAAAGGTGCAAGCAGGAAAGCCTTATTGTTTACTAAACCTAAGGAAGAAAAATCGTTGGATTTGGAAAATATGGCCAAAATGATGCAAAAGCTGTCCAACAAAATCATAGACTTGGAGAAAGAGAAGGAATGACCAAAGTTTTATAAGCCATATTATAAGAAAAGAGAGGACAACAATCAGTCTTAAACTCCTCCGCACAATACAGCATCCATGAATTTAACAGAGATAGGGATGGAGAATTTTTGCACTTTCCACCAACAACCCCACTCTGAAAAGAATTGTCCGCAATGGATAAATTCAATGACGTTGGTCATGAATCAGATGTTGGATTCTAGATTAACAGAAGAAGGAGATGAAGAAAGAAAAGAGAATTCTGCTTCTACTTCTGCGAAAGAACAGGAAGAAGAAACCATGGCTTTATGGAATTTTGTCTCGTTATTTGATGTTGAAGAGGAAAATACTCAGGGGTACAAGGATGTTATGGAAACCAACGTAGCCACAAGGAGCCAAGGGACGGTTAAGGAAGATAGTCTGATACTCCCAAAGATTAAGAGGCTGTAGAGAAATGTTAAGAAGAAATTTCAAAATAAATCCTTGGCTGATAAGATTCCAGAATTCGCCATTACCAGCCAAAATCCTAGGCAAAATGAAGTGCGGGCCCAGCCAAGTGAAGAAAATGCTGATAAACCCCATCCCATTGAGCAGCCGATGGATTATGACATTATGGAGGATTTAAAAAGGGTAAAAGCTAATGTTCCGTTATTCGAAATGTGTAAAGTGCCACAGCAAAAAGAAAGACTGTTTAAAGCACTTGAAGCATCAGATGAGAAGCTGCCTATGGATAATCAACCTTAGGAAGAAGAAGAAATTGGAGAAAACAGCGTTGGAGGTAAGTATAAAAGCAAACATCCACCTTTCCTCCTCACGTTTGAAATTTTCAATCATAACGTGCACAATTGTCTGGTAGACTCAGGGGCATCAGTAAATGTTATGCCCATATCAGTCTGTAAAAAGATCAATGGGAAGCCTAAGCCATCCACATGGAGGGTGGTTCAATTGGATAGGACAGATGTTAAGGTAATTGGTGAGATGGAAGATGTCCTAGTTCGTCTGGCATCCAACGACAAAGTATGACAAGTTATTAACATCGTGGTGACTGATATACCAGATGCTTACGGTCTTGTCCTGAGCAGAGATTGGTCGGCCAAATTAAATGGATATTTCACCTCAGATTGGTCGCATCTATGGTTGCCATACAAAGGGAGTCCAAACCAAATTAATATTCTAAGAGAGCCTCACATGAAGTACAATGTTACTCAGCTAGAGGAGAAGAATGTACCAGTGGATTCTGTACTGGGAAACTATTTTATCGAGTTGGAACTAGGGAATTACCAAGCATAAGAAGCCAACAACACATCTGACACCTAGCCTGATCTCCTTCAATTCTCACAGGATGATGAGATTGACTGTAATATAGTAAGCTTAGCAGTAGGAGTAGATTCACCTTCAATAGTTAGTGATTTTTGAATTTTTTTTTTTGATGGCTCTAAGACATTAGAAGGGTCAGGGGCTGGCTGTGTCCTGATCGACCCACAAAAGAATAAACATTTCCTTTCATGTAGATTAGAGTTTGAGTGTACTAATAATACAGCTGAGTACGAAGCACTAGTGCATGGACTCAAGAAGGAAATTGAATTAAAGGTAAGTAGTCTAAAAGTTTTTGGGGATTCTGAAATTATTGTGAAACAAATCTGGAATCAAATACATTTTGTTTCTCCTCACTTAAAGGCTTACCAGAATGAGGTATGGGATTTACTTAAATGTTTTAATGCATTCAACATTATTTCAATTCCAAGAATTAAAAACGAAGCTGCTGATCTGTTGGCCACATCAGCCGCTAGACTCGTACCCACTAATAATCGGTGTTCTGTTGAATTGCTTTTCAGGCCCTTAGTATTGGATATGTTCACCAACTTGCGAGTGTTCGACAATGATCAACAAATCATAGAATGTTTGACAAATGACAATGTGTTTAAAGGAGTGATCATAAACGATGAAGAGCATCAGGCCGAGATGAAATATGACAATTTCATTCCTAAAGGTGTCCGAACGTTAGAAAAAATGTTCGATTTAAATGAAAAGTTCAGAAGACCAGCCAACGTGAAGACCCACATCTCATCTCTACAGTTCGAGCTGATAAATTTAGGTACTAAGACGAATCCCAAATTTATGAATCTCGGCAAGTGTTGTTCACAAGCAGAAAGAGACAAATTCATCAGTCTATTTAAACAATATAAAGATGTTTTCGCATGGACGTATGAATATTTGAAAACATATGACACCAGCATCATCAAGCACATTGTTCCCATCAAAGCCGGAGTCAAGCCGTATCAGCAGCCTTTGAGAAAAATGCATCCGAAGCTAGAACCACTGATTCAGAGTGAAGTGGAGAAATTATTGGATGCTAGAATCATTTTTAAAGTCAGACACTCTGAGTGGGTATCAAATCTAGTACCAGTTAGAAAAAAATCTGGAGAGATCAGATTATGCGTTGATTTCAGAAATATGAACCGAGCTTCTGATAAAGATAATTACCCGGTGCCACCCATGGAGCAATTACTCCAAATGGTCTCAGGTTCTGAACTGTTTTCGTTATTGGACGGTTTCTCTGGCTACAATCAAGTATTAGTAGCTGAGGAGGACAGGTTGAAGACAACGTTCAGGACCAAATGGGGAACCTTTGCCTACAGAAGGATGCCTTTCGGGCTTATAAATGTGGGAGCAACATTTCAGAGAGCTATGGACATAGCTTTCCGTGGATTGATATACCGCAGCGTTGTAGTGTACCTTGATGATATTACGATATTCTCGAAAAAAAGAGGAGAGCACGCATTTCACTTAAGGCAGATTTTTGAACGTTGTCGGAAGTACGGCATCTCACTCAATCCTAAGAAATGTGTGTTCGCTATCATAGAAGGAAAGTTGCTGGGTCACATAGTGTCAAAGCAAGGGATCTCCATTGATCTGGAAAGAATTAAGGCTATTGAACAAATCCCCTTACCCCATAATAAAAAGGGGATGCAATCATTCATGGGAACCATAAATTTCGTACGAAGGTTTGTGCCTGATTTCGCTCAGACTGTTAAGCTGCTGCAGTAGATGGTCAAGCAGAATGTGCAATTCAAGTGGACTGAAATTGAGAAGAACGCTTTCAGCAAAATTAAAACTACTGTTGCACACGCACCCTCCTTGAAAAGCCCATATTTTGATAAAGACTTTATTCTGTATACATTTGCATCCGATGATTCACTGGCAGCCATGCTCACCCAAAAAGAAGAAGGGGGGGATGAATTCCCAATATCCTTCATGAGCACTGGTTTGCAAGGGGCTGAATTAAACTACCCAGCCATTGATAAGCAAGATTACGCAGTGTTTAAGGCAGTGAAACAATTCAGGCCTTATATACTAAAAAATCAAACCAAGGTAATAGTCCCCTACCCAGTTGTAAGATCCCTTCTCATACAGAAAGAGTTGGGAGAAAGAAGGGGCAACTGGGTAACAACTCTTCAAGAGTATGACCTTGAATTCAAGCCAGCCTCTATAGTTAAAGGTCAAGGGTTGTGCAAATTGATGACTAAAAGTGGGAACAATGACGAACAAGCCTGGGAGGATGAGGCCGAATTACATGTAATGGATGTATGTCCTTTGTTTACAGCTCCCGAGTCTTGGTATAGAGACCTTGTACATTACCTATAGGCAGGGTTGTTACCTGAACATTGGAATTCCAAGCAAAGAAGAGTGCTACGTCTTAAATCAGCATCTTATCAAATTGTGGAAGGAATATTATTTAGAAAAAATTATGATGGGGTTCTTCTCAGATGCCTAGAAAAGGAAGATTCGAAGAAATTAATGACAGAGTTGCATGACGGTCCTGCTAGGGGACATTATTTAGGAGACACTACAGCCCACAAGATCCTTAGGGCAAGTTACTATTGGCCTACACTTTTCAAAGACGCACACGCACATGTCAGGAAATGTGATATTTGCCAAAGGTGTGGTGGGAGACAACCTAAAGCAGCAGCACCCCTAAAGCCTGTGATGATCACGGAACCATTCGAGCAATGGGGGTTGGATATAATTGGAGAAATAAAGCCGAATTCCTCTCTGCAGCACAAGTACATTATGACCGCCACTGATTATTTCAACCGCTGGGTCGAAGCTATCCCGCTGCGCAAGATAAATGAAGACGAAGTCATCAGCTTCCTGCAAGATCATATCATGACCAGGTTTGGAGTTCCAGTTTCATTAGTATTTGATAATGCTAAGTACTTCTCATCAGTTAAATTAACTACTTTTGCTCATGACAAAGGGATAAAATTGCATTGTTTTGCTAACTACTATCCACAAGGAAATGGCCTAGCTGAGTCCTCTAACAAAAATCTGATTAGAATTTTAAAGAAGATTGTAATAGAAAACCAGAGGAGTTGGCACTCAGGACTCCCAAACGCCCTTCGGGATGATAGAGTCACCCCCAAGTCTGCGATAGGAGTGTCACCTTATACCCTTGTATATGGTAAAGAAGCCATTCTTCCGCCCAACATCATGCTGCCGTCTTCTATTTTAGCTCAAGAGTCTAGGGGGTCGGATGATGAAATTTTGCAAATAAGAATATACAATCTCCTGAAAGCAGAAGAGGCTAGATCTAAAGCCAGAGAATGCTTTAAGAAACAGCAGGAGTTAGTTAAGAGATGGTTCAACAAGCATAAAGCTGGCACAAAAGACTTTGAGGTAGGAGACTTAGTCCTCAAATGGGATCACCCCCATGATGAGAAAGGAAAGAACACTAAATTCCAGCAGTTGTGGGTAGGCTCTTATTAGATAGCGGCAAAGCTTGGCCCTTCTACTAACAAGCTGTAGGATTTGCAGGGGTGGGAAGAGAACTTGCTAGTGAATGGTTTGGTTCTCAAGCCTTATTTTTCATGAGTTTTTGGGTTCTTCTGTCTTGTATATAAATAAGCTGTTTAGCTGTCTTTGAGTCATGTTTTTCATTTTGTTTTAGTTTAAGTTTTATTGATTTCAATAAAGGGAATGAACCCGCAGTCGCATGGAGGACATAAGAATGTTTGGGAATGATAGACATTTTTGAGTCTCAGACTGTGTGTTGCTAAAAGAACCTCTTCCAGTTTAGCAGTTTTCTCGAATAAACTCTGTGAGCATTGAAGTCCTGCTTAACCCCTGTGAAATAAACTAGATTCGAAGAGTCTGGAATACTATGTTGAGGCTCCATCCACGCCACACTTAAAATGTTCTAAGGAGCGACAGCAGAGGACCCATGGAAAGGAGCAAGGTGAACAACATATTAAATATAAATGATCCCATGCCAATAAATGAATGCCAAAAGGAAAATAAGAGTCAAAAGAAAACTCCTATGAAAGCATCATACATCAAAGCAAATGCTGAATCATAAGTACTAAGTGGCCGACAGATCCCCTCCGTCAGTGAGCTGAACATGAAGTACACCACTCACACAAAAGGACACTATGGGATAGAGGATCCTGAATTAAAATTCAGTAAGAACACTATGGGATAGAGGATCTTGAATTAAAATTCAGTAAGAAAGGCATACAGGAGGACTCATATGAAAAAGGACAAAAGTCCCAAAAGCAAAAAGTGCTAAAATTGCATGGGAATGCGGAACAAATGAATATATATGTTTACCATCCGCTACAATCTTGTGGTGTCTAAGCTGTCAGTTACTTGAAGACAAGAATAATAATGAACTCATCTTTCGGCCTCAACAGAATAATCTGGACTTGAAAATCTTGGTTTCCACTCTCCCTTATTGGACTGTCATCAATGATTAAAGGTACACACTGCTATCATTTGAGAAATCCAAAAAGCTGGAAGGATTCAATAGATGCATTATTGTGAAATAGTCTGTCACCCAAAGAACAATCACCCAGAGATCTAGGTTCCCCAGGTAATCGCCAATTGTTGCAGCTGCAACTTTTCTCCCTAAATTTCTGAATTTTGGGCCCCTTCTCATAATTTAAAGTCGTTTTTATCGCTGGATGCTTGAATCGTTGGTCGTGTTTTATGTTGAATGATTTTGAAGATTGGTTTCCAGCCTGCTTTAAAGATTGCCTGTGTATCATTTTTATGGTTGGTCGCGGATGCGAGTTTGGTATGCCTAGCCAGGGGTAATTTGTTTTTGTCTTTGAATGTCTACTGTTTCGGAAGAAAACGGGTTTCAACCATTGTTGGTTTTATAGTTTCGAAGTACTTAAAGTTTTATGTTAGACGGGCATCATCCTATGTTAATTCGACGGCTGATGTTCGGTTTATTTTTCGCTGTTGCGGCCCCTAATCTGATTGACCATCCGAAGCTTAAAGAGCCCCAACTGTCGATGTGTGTTGACCTTTCTGTCGCGTGTCCGAAGGCTGTTTTCTTTCGTCGTTGCGGCCGGGGAAGCCTTTTCCCTTCCGATGTCAAAGTCTTCCGACCCTCGATTAATTCGTTCCACCCGCATCGCTTGTCTCTAACCTTTTCGCTTCCACCATTGCGGATCCCAGAGTGATTTGGCCTCCGAAGTAGAAGTTCGTCCGATGTTCGACCGAGTTTCCTCCCACTGCCGCTTTCCCGTAGTTTTTCCTCTTCCGCCATTGCGGCTAGGAAAGTCATTTGGCTTTCGATTTTAAAGTTTGTCCTTCCCGAAGGTCGTGTGTCTTAGTCTTTTCTCATCCACCGTTGCGGCTGGGAAATTAATTGAGCTTCTTAAAGGGAAAGCCATCCGAATTCTGATTCAAAGTTTTCCCTGCCCTCCCGCCGCATGCCGGTAGCATTGACTCTTCCGCCGTTGCGGCCGGGAAAGCCATTTGGCTTCCGATGCTGGTATCTTTTCGACTTCCACCGTGGTGCACCTGGCCATCTCCTGTGGAGTAACCATGTCAGTTCTAAAATCTATTGTTTTTGTTTGTAACGCAGTCTCAACGAATAATGCACATGGATTTAATTGCAGGTGAACGATGTGCGACGACTGAGAGGAGCAGTTTGGCAAGGATCGAAAGGAAATTGACCAGTCAATAATGCTAAAGGCACGAACCGGACTTTGTGTCCGTTACTAAAAGAATCATGAGTGCATACAGACAACTCAGAAGAATAGGAAGCGTTGGAAGAACTGGAAGGTCAGACGTTTGGGGGGAAGCCCAAATGATCGGTTGCTGTAGTTTAAGTACTTGGAAGTTATAACTGAGGAAGGACTTTTTCCCTCAAAAATTTGTAAACCATTTTTGCTTGTAAGAGGAACTATTTCGTTTTACAAACAAAAACTGCAATTTTTGCCTGCTGGAGAAAGCAAAGTGTGGAATGTGTCAACGTGATTAAATGAACAATGTTGAAGGGGAACTATTTCATTTTCAGCTGTGTTTCATTAAATGTGAGAGTGTTTGACTTCCTGAACCTATGTTCTTGTTGAATGTTCTTCGGTATATTTTTTGATGTTTTCCATTGTGAGTAATAAGTGGTGTTCATAAAATGGTTGGCTATCTGGTTGTTTAAATATCTGTAATTGTTCATGTGTCTTGAAAGAAGAATCAGCTATCTGTAACTCTTCATAATGCATGTACAAAATGTATTACTCACCAATAAATGATAATTCTGCTCCCTAGGGATAGTTTAGGTAGTTAATTTATTTTCTTGTTGTATGTGATTTGGATGCTTGTGGGCCTTAAGACGAGAGGTAAAAACCTGCGCATCACATTGTGACTGCTCCATGCATCTTATCATCCTGCATGTTAATTAGGCACTTGCATTTCATAATTTAAGTCAAAATACAAAAACTCAGTGGACCGGGATGCAACCGGTAAAGCCTTTGTTTTGTTACTTGACCTACGGTAGCCGGACCGTAAACCAGATGGATTCCCTATACCAAACAGTCAACGGACTAGTTGGGAATGTTGATTGGGGAGAATCCCTTGCTGTTGCTGCCTGCGATTTTCAAGGCGTCAACAGGACTATTTTACTAAATGGGTTGAGGCCATGCACACATATGCCGAAGATGGAAAAACAACTGTGTTGTTCCTATTTAACCATATCATTTCTAGATTCAGGATTCGTAGGTCCATTGTGACCGATAATGGTCACATTTCCAAAATAAGATGATGGAAGAACTTAGTGCAAAGCTATGGTTTTTTCATGATAACTTTATGCCTTACTACCCATAGGCCAATGGACAGGTTGAAGCAATGAACAAAGTTTTAAAAACCATGCTTCAGTGAATGGTAGGGTAGGTCAAATCAAATTTGCATTTGCAACTGTTTTCTGTGCTTTGGGCCTATAGGACTACTGTAAAAACTTCCACTCGTTTTACACCGTTTCAGTTGGTGTATGGATTAGAAGCTACTATCCCGATAGATGTGAAATTCCTTCTCTAAATATCGTTTTTGAACCTTTTCCCAACACCGCTATAGAAGAAGAACAGTTTCTATATTTGAATAAGCTTGATTAAACTCATCGTTATGTTGTTTTAGCCCATGAGGCACACAAATGACGGATGAAAGCCTAATATGACAGATCTTTTTAGCCTCACTCTTTCAATAAGGAGATCTCATCTTGAGATATGACCAGAAACATGATAAATTGGGGTCAGGTAAATTTGAATATGTGGCACGGGCCTTACATTATCAGTCGTGTTTTTGAAAAAGGTGCATATGCGTTAGTGGACTACGATGGGATACCCTTGGGAGAGACCCACAACGGACTCTACCTTAAAATCTATTATGCCTAGGTCATCTAGCATAGGCTCTTTGTAAATACTGTTTATAGATTGTTGTGTGTCTTGTTTTGAAAAGTCTGGTTTTTTGTGTGATATAACATGTGTTTTTTCACAACCCTACTTATTTATGTCCTATTTTTAATGGATAGATGACCACTTTTACTAGTTTCACAGACGATTCTAATCATTACATGTTGAACCTTGCATCGACAGCTTGGGTACTATACTCTCCGACAGGCGATTTGGTGAGTTTAGGGGGTGTTTGCTTAGGTCCCTCACTAACAATATCGCAGAATATCATGCGGTGATTGGATTGTTGATGGAATCCCTAGCTAATGATGTAGGGGATATTATGGTTCACCTAGACTCAGAATTAGTTGTTCAATAGCTAAACCGAGTATACACCATCCAGACCCCCCTACTCCTTCATACATTCCAAAGGGTTAGGTTGTTAAAAAGGTCTTTTGAGCAAGTCACGTATCAACATATTTTGATACATTTGAATGCTGTGGTGGATTCCCTAGTAAATTTGTCCTATATTGGTATAATTCTCATA
>LPNX010935173.1:1252855-1300152 GCA_001517045.1 Pseudotsuga menziesii | reverse complement strand
TCTATATCTATATCTATATCTATATCTATATCTATATCTATATCTATATCTATATCTATATCTATATATATATATATATATATAACTGAGATACAAAATGTGCTGAAGTGTCGAGCTTTTAGATCACCCAGAATCTAGGACTGTCATAGTTCAAAACATACATATATGGGGCAAAAACCAAAGCTTTGAATCTTTCAGTGTAAATACATATACAAAAATGAGAAGTCTCTGTGGACTAGTCATTGCGGTGGTGCTCATGATAACACATAACGGGTTAGGCCGTTATACGAAGTAGCCTAGCAAACTGACCTGAAACTCCCGCAGTATGATGCCGGTATTTCCTGGGTAGTTCATCAATAGAGACATCAAGGATCCCTACAGTAAAATGCTACAAGTTCTCTTCAATATCCCTGGGCTCCTCATATTCCTTAGAACGATGAACCACCATATCTCTGACTGCTACCCACCTCTCAATAGGTGATGCTCGAGCTGGACGAGCAAGTCCAATGTTTGCACAAATCATTTTCACATATCTCAGCATTACAAGATAAAAATCAAATAAAAAATTAAAAATTAAAAACATTATTGATAGTATCTTTTTTACCTCAATCATCCCACTCCTCTCCCTCTGATAGTGGAAGCTCAGGGTCCTCACGAAAGTCTGCTCCCTTGTAGGCATAATCCTCTATCATAAGTAACTGGTTCCTCAACCAACGAAAGAAGATTGATCCATAAACGACCTTGGAATTCCTGCCACCATGATGGGCCATGGCATAGACCCATATAAGAATCCCAGGATCCTCAACATCTAACCCACTCACGACCACCTGAGGTCTCATATGAGGCACCCTCTATAGGATGAAGGATACTATCACTACTCCATAGCCAAACTACTTGAGTTTCCCTCATGTACACTTGTTCAACTAGTCCTTTATATTGACCAGCATACCCTCACACCAGTTGAACACTGTGGGTGCCATACACCATGGAATATAACATGTGTGCCCTAGTAGTCAGATGGGATAACCTGGTCCGAGTGACCTTCCCAATGGTGTAAAATACTATCCTAAAAGGTCGGTCCACTATCTGTTTGATAGAGAGTTTTCCTACTTAGGAAACCATCCCTAACAAACAATATCTATAAATCAAATAATCTAGTGTGAAATCACCACCTCATGGGCCAGATAGAACCACTTGTCTCCCTCTACGAGACAAGCCAGTCAGAAAGTATATGTCGTCAATATCAATGGTCAATGTGTGGGTCCCAACCATGAAATGCTGCTGGTCGAGGTCCCACATATCAATGATAGACTCCAAGAGACGTATGTAGGATTTCATCCTCGACACTCTAAAATATTTAAGCAACCCATAGTTTTGAAGAGCCTCCATAGTGGGTGGGTCACTGATATCCTAGAAGTATTTTGTCTCGTGCTCACGCTCCTTCCAAATCACCATGGTACGGATGATTCTTCCCCTGCAAAACATCGTAAGCATACTTTAGTCCCATATCAAGGATGAAGGAGGCATAAAAAATCAATTGTTGATGCAAAAATATGGTGGTTTTTTGGTTTCCCTAGCCGCGACGCCTTTCCTCTGTGTAGACAGAGCACCTGACGCTCTTGCAAGCTAGAGAAAAAGCACCTATGGAGCCTATGTCCCAACACCACAGTGTGCCACAGTTAGGCACCTCTGTCAACTGTGGATATAGCTCCTTCGGCGCACATGTCCTAGCGTGACAAAGGGTCAGCGCTCATCCCAACAGGAAAAACAGCACTTCCCCGAGCGTGCGCTTCCCATGGTGGAAACACCCCAATCCCAAAATTCACTCAAAATATAAGAAAATGCCATCGTGAACATGAAAGGAAAGTTCTTGGTACTTACCTGCTTCAAATGGTTCGTGGAATGGTAGACGGTAGCACCTGGAATCAACAAATGAAGACTTTCTCCCTTTGCACCAACTTCACCTCTTCCAAATGGTAAAAACTTTTCACTATATTACTTCTATTTATAGTATTTTTTGACCCTTTTAAATTTTTTTTATTAGAATTAAAATTATATTAATTTCAAAATTACTTTAATATTATGGGTGTTATCATTTGTTTCCTATAGTTTTATTATGAAAATGGTTCTAATATGGTTTTCAAGAATTCCAAGTCAAATTCATCGAGCTCATGGCTATGTTACCAGTTCTTTTTGTCTTTTTCATACTTAGGGTAAAAATGAAAAAGTACCGAGTGTTTTATACACTTCTCATATGCTCGTTAAAAAACCAGTAAAAGAGTGTCAAGTCCACTTTTGTTGCTTTTTCAGACTAGTAAAAATTGCTTATGAAAAACAGAACCCCTTACGGAGTTATATTTAAGCTTGTTCTAGTCTCCTTAAAAACACAAAAATATCGCCAAGTGAACTTGTTATGTTCATGCTTGTAAAAGTATCATAATGGTCGATTAGTCGGTGGTAGATTATCTCTTTTTTCGTACCGATTAGGGCTATTTACAAAAAATGAACGCTTTGGTTGATATCATCTAGAAGAGTTCTCTGAGGAATTATTTTATACTTTTTCAGGCCTTAGGGACTAAATCGATGAAAAAGGACCTTTTGGAGTCTCCTTGTGTCTTTGTTCAGACTCTCTAAACATAAACGATACTGAGTTCACTTTCATAGGACTCATAAATCAAAAGATGAAGGTCCCTTTGTGGGAATGAACCTCTCCTTTCTGAGGTTTGTAAAACATGTGAGAATAGACTCTTCGCTTAATGAGCTACAACGAGTGTTTCTTACCCTCTTTGAACTCATAAAAATGAAAAGAGGAACTCATCCTTCATGGAGGGGAAATTAAGGGAAAGGGGAGTACTTTTGCATTTGTATTTATGGTAGCTCACAATCCACCTTTGAACATGTCACTTGTCTGCATTTGCATATTTGAACAGTTGGGTATTCATCTTGTCTCCGAGTCGATCCACTTTTGTGAGTCATTTGACTCCTTTGAGTCAATTCAAAGAATGCGTTGTCGTATTCCTTGCATTACACCTAGTTTCTGTCTCATCAATTCAATGCTTCCAAGTCATGTGTCATGCCACAAATTGTTTATTGTATGTCTCTTTTTAAATTCAACTCATCAGTAACTTTACCTTCCTACAAAGTCGATCATGTCTGAGTCAGTTTCATGGTTATCTCATCACTTCAAAATCAACATTTGTTCCATGTTTTGTGTCGATGATGGGGGAAACATCATGGCCCTCCTTTAATGAGTCTATTCTTGTAGACTTCACCACATCATCCATGAACTATATTTAGAATCCTAGTCAAGTACCTTGAAGCCTGCATGCCTAAATGGAAGGTTTCCACACTTTTAATAGTAGGTTTTCATCAATGACCTCTAGTTGAAATATTTTATCAAGTGTTCGATTTCAAAACATCTACTCACACCTAGGAGAATGTACTGAGATACCTTGGGGATCTTTTACATTAATGGTGATTTCCCTCGCACTTGTTAACAGTATACATCAATGACTATAAATCAAGTGGTTTCTACCATGTTTGACGTCAAGACATCTATTCACATGGCTAGAATCGTATCGGTTGGGATTGGAATGAATACCTTGAGAAGTTAGGCTTCATTAGAATAATTGCCTATCCTCAGGTTGCGGTGGAAGATTATTTGGAGTCATGACATGGATCCACATTGTATGTTTGGTGGCTATCTCTAGTATTGGGTTCAGATAACATGGATCTACTTTGTATGTTCTATAGCCATGTTCCTCTCTTTACATCATTGATCATGGATCATTCTAGGTATCCATGAAATGGTCATCTTCATGGATCTACAATGTATTTTTATGCATCCATGATTGAGTCAGACAAATCAATTACTGGTCTTATGCCATTTGTGAAATCATCTCTTACTGCCTCTAATACCGGATTGGTGTCTAGAAAAGTATTTAACCTATCACTTCCTTCTAGCCTCATACTCTGGGGGGCATTCTATTGCACATGAAAAATCCACCATTTCCTTATGACCCCTCAGAAAGACTGGTCTGAGATTCCCCTGGTAATTTTTTTCCATCAATAGTGAGACCAGTGCTTTCCCTCAGTTCTGAAAGAGTGTTGTCGGTGCACTGTCCTGTGGGGAAAAGAGCGTTGATGCATTTTTGTCTATTGACACTATGCATTGTCGTTGCTCTTCTCCTATGAGAAATAAGCGTCAATGGTTTTTCACCTTAAGCCAAGTGCGTCAGTGGACCTAAAACATGAAAAAAATATTCTAGAAGCTTTCTTGCGAAAGACTCTGTGGAGTTGGTTCCTACTAGCTAGGGAGAGGTGGCATTCACCTTCCTCACCTATTGGGATCACCTCCTATCCATTTCCTAAGTGAATCTCATCATATTTGGCCTATAAATGAATCCTTCATGGAGTGAGTGAGGAGAGACCAAATAAAGTACCCTTATGTTGTTGGGACTGAGATCTAGTTTAGAGGCAAATTTGAGTGAGTCTATGTGTGAAGAGATTGTTGTGAGTGAGAATTTTTGTAGATCAGTTGTGGAAGATAAATCTATCAACATCAAGGATTTATGGTTGTAAATTTAACTTCTTTCATTCATTAATACAAAAGTGTTCCCCTTTCCCGCATTTAATTTGTGTTAATATCAATTAAATGTCGATAGATTCTTTGATCACTAGCATAGATGGTAAGTTTGTCATGATGCTCTCACTTTATGGTTTTGTCTTTTGATATTTCTTTGCATGAACTGAAGATTGAAATAAGTACTTTGGGAACAAGGACAAAAGAATTTATATATGAGGTATGATATTGATTTCATGTTGATTAAATTAACTATCTCGGGGAAGGATATGCTGCTATGTTTCTTTTGTTCTATGCTTGTATCATACAGGGTAGAGGAACAAGTGGTGTCCGCACCAGTTGCAGAATTCCTTGAAACAAGAGTCTCCTAACTAAGCCACCACTCCATTGATTTGAGATAAGTCTCCATGATGAATCCTAACCTTACCTCTCTATAATTCAATTTGAACCCCTTGGGTTAGAGTTGGCATCCTTGTAATATAAATTCATATGCTCTCTCCTTGTTGAAGCTAATAATGAGTTTTGGATCACTTGACTCGTGCTATCTCACTATGTTGTGAGTGTTGATAGTATTGAGATTGTGTTGAGACTTAGTATTTGTTATGGGATCCTATTAGAGATTTAGTCTAGTTGGATGATTCCATTTGTTCCTTGAGTTCCTTCTACTAGTCCAGGTTCTCACACAAGAATCTACAAAATGGGATGGTGATATGCTAAGGGACGAGTTAGCTGTAGGGATTCACATCCCATAGGTAGTGGAGATAAAAAAAATAAAGTAGTAGTGGGAAGTATTGTGGTTTCTTAGAAGAGGAGTTTTGAGAATCGCTAGAACGTGTGTACCTCTGCTAGTGGATCCATGGCTTCATCTTGGGGGTGACCTGATCAAGTGAGATTCGACTTGACTGTGTCTATGGCTGGGTGAAAAATCATCCTAATGGATCTAGTCGTACTTATTTGAAGATAAGTATTTGCTCATATGTTTATTCATATTATTTTATTATGTATCTATGCCCATGGAGGTTGATTTGTATCATGCTTCTGCTCATGGATTGTATGCCAGGAATTGTATTTGAGATGGATGGTATTGATACATTATAAATATTGATTTCTATAAACTGTCTCTTCTATTATTTATCTTGTTTCTCATGATTCTATTGGTTGTAGGTGGAAGCCGTCCTTTCTCTTCTTTCTTATGATTCGAATGGTTGTGCGTGGAAACCATGAGATTTGATGTATTATACATTTATATGGATGTATATAACAACCATAAAAATATTTCATATTAGTGTTGGATGGATGTAGTTAATGACCATAAATTTTATTTGTATTTGTGATTAATGGCTGGAGGGATTGTGCGCATAAATTCTGTTTTTACTAGTAAAAGTTGGTTTTAGGGGACAACCATGGGATGTGATTTTGAAGGTTGTAGATGGAATCATGTGTCTCCATATTTTCCATGGTCGTATGGATTTTAGATGGTATCCTTTGGATGTGTCCTTGGCGTTTTTATTACTTACTAGTAAACCACACCAATTAGCACACACATAATAACTAATATCCTCGTACGGATATACAAGTGGATGCTAACAACAACAATTGAATATTTACAATCATGTTTTCAATAATATTACAATCCAATAACTACTATCAAGTACATGTGATAATTGTATGTTTTTAATCATTATATGGTTAATGTAAATACCAATTATTGTGCCTTACTTATGTACAATCAAAGTTTACTATTTCAACATAATTGTATTCAACATTATGCACACTAAGGAATGTTCAACTTGAGTTTCATGCTTTTAATTTTAAAAAGGAATACAAGTTTTTAATGTATTGGTTGTATAGCTTGTTAAAATAACATTATATCACCTTAATTTGTTGTTCTATACTAGTCTTATTTATCTTCCCTAGAATTCCTAGTTCCTCTAGCCTTAGTTGGGTCAGGGACATTACATTCTTCAATCATTTCACCCTTGTTACCCAGGGTTTTCTTTTTTCCAAGGCTTGTGTGTTAATGATTGCCTCTAAAAATTCTTGATACTCAGTATTCCATTCTTCTAACTCCCTACCAATTATCTAATTATTTCTTTTGACTGATTCGCATTAAGATCTCCAACTACATAAACAATGGAAGCAAGGAGATTATTTTTTTGTTCCAAGGAAATTTGAATTGCAATGTTGAATATCTTTCCTGAACTCATCCAATTGAGTTTTTATCAATGTGGTATCATCCTCTCCACTCCTAAATATGTCACTGTTTCTTTTAGGGATCACTTCCTAATGTTTAGAGTCATATTTTCCCCATTTAGAACATCAAATAACCCTCCAATTTTTGCTTCTCACCCAATATTTGTTGCACGAGGGATAAATGTTGTAGTCCTAAATATTTCTATGGCCCAAAATTGTTCCTACTTATATTTCAAAATATGAACATATTTTGTAATTTTTTTCCCAATTATACTAGCTTTCCTTCCAATACCTCCTTTTCAACTCTCATGGCCTTTACCTTTTCCATAAAGTATTGATTCTCATTATGCATAGATCCTAATTCCCTTTGGAATTTATCATTATTGTAGCCTTTCCTCATTTATTTATCATAGATCATATTGCACACACCTTTGGAAAATTGACATTATCAACTAGGTGTAATTCAGAGGTCTTGAAACCAACTTCTAGATTATGGAACCTGATATGTCCATCTGGGAAGCTTACCATCCTTGGATACCTATAGCTCTAAGCAATATAGGGAAATGCATTGATAAATTATAAACAAATAAACCATAAACAAGGGGTATTTGAAAAACTTAAAATAATTGAAATTAGCCAGCTTCTCTCTCATGTTCTCAACAATAATCTCAATATAGTACAAAGAAGGGATCTATGATAGTGGAAATAGTCAAAGAGAACTAACATGGCTTTGTCCATGATCGAGTCATAATTCCTTCCGAGAATGAGAGTGAACAAATCCACTTATTCTTGGACCTAATTAGGGAATTATTTGGTATAGTAAAGTAGGGATTAGCTCTATTTAAGGCCTAAATTACAAAAAAATATTTCAAAAATATATCTAAGTATTTATTCTTCAAATAGGGAGAGGTATACACCCTATCTCTTATAAGGATGGAACCAATCAACCAAATGAATTGTAAAGCATCGTAAATATTGTATTGGTAGTGATGGAGAAAACCTTTTTATAACCATCTGAAGTCATAACATCAATAGAAGCAGGGTCATAATTTCGGGCACATGGTCCTATGAATTATAGGAAAGGGTAATTTTTTGGGACTATGTGTTGCCAGCCAAGTCAAAGGCTTAATAAAAGGTCATATCCCACCCCTATAAGAGTCAATTGTAGAATAAGTCAATTAGTTTTTTCAAGGTGGAGTATTTTCAAGCAAGGGATCCCACTTAGGATGTGATTTTAGAAAAAAACATGGAGCTTAAATAAGGATATATCTCTCATATAAGAGAACATGCTCAAAGAGAATGTGAAGCAATATTTAAAGGAAGCTATTGGGACTTTCATCATATTGGAGGAAACTCTCTAGAGTATATTAAAAAATATAGGATATATTCTAGTGGATTCACCTATAAAAGAGTCAGTACCCAGGTAGGGGAAGTGGCTTCTATTCATGATGGTGGTGGCAGGGTCAAATTCGAATGGTGGGATAAAGAGATGTGCTACCTCTATATTCTTTGCAAGAGATCTTTTTTTTTTTAATTTGGGACTGTATGAAAAATGGGGAAGGATGAGTATTCGTTTTCTTTTTTTAACGACACAAATAGTATTATGTGTGGCCATAAATATTACATGATATTATTAGTTGAAAGTTTTTCATTCTCCAATTGGGAGACATGTGGAAATTTTTTACTAGGAGTTGGGATTCGTCTCAGGGGGCCTACATTAAATATCAACACTAATTTAGTTCTTCAAGATTTTATTTAGGGAGTATCTATTGAGCGACATTACAAATCATAGTATTTATAGTGTTGAATCCCATGAGGTCTTATGGGCCAATTATAATATGAGAAGGAATATCATTAGCCACTCGTCACTTTTCCTTCCTCTACAGACCTTCATACAAGAGAAAATATGGAGGAAATCATGAGTCATACACTTGGTGGGTAAAATAATCCTTGGCCATTCATAACTCTTATAGGTTTCGGGATCCCCATTGGAATATGTTTTTGGATCCCCACTTGAATTAAAATCACATGGGAGGTTGAGGATGTTCATATGGAAAGTGAATTATTTTTGGAGTGTTTGTGTCTTTTTCTGTTTTGGGTCCATATTTTCATTTTGAAATCCCACCAATAATTCTTGGTCAATGATTTGATGGGTGGGATCATTCATGTTTATTCGTGGTATTCTGCAATTTTTTGGATCCATGCAAATATAATAGTCATTGATCTATATTTCGAGGAATTATTCTTTGTTTGTTGTGGAACTTAGGGAATGTACTTAACCTTTTCATGTCTCACTTGAACTTTGAAAGGTGTTTCTCATGTGAGGGGTTATCAAGGGAGTCTAGGTAATTATTATGGTAAATTTTATTAGCTAGTGGGAAAAATAAAAACTTGAGGTACCTTGGGATGAAGGGAAGGATACAAGACCTACTTCTAAATGAAGGATTTTATTTGAGATATTGGGGTTCTAGATTGAAGATCGACAAAAATTTGGTAGGGGTTGTTTGGGGGTAACATGAACATAATCATTGAGCTCATATTTGTGGGATGAATTTAACAAAAATACTTGCAAGTTAGGGGTATTCCATAAGAAATAATCCATGCCAACCTATATATCAATATTTTATTCCCCATCATTTGAAGAACTAGTGTTATTCTAGGCGTTCTAATTTGGTGACTCGGGATATAGTGGGTAGTGAAGAGATGGTTGATCCAACCATGCTCAATATGCTTCATCTCCAAGTTGTAATTATTGAGAGGCGTTATTTTGTGTTAACACCATAGTGGGGTGAAATGATAGATGATATACATGACGCCCATCATCCGAATCTTGATGGGGAAAATATTAAACATTAAATCAAGTATATTAGTAAACACAATGCATTTAATATGTTCACACATTAGACAAAACATTTGTTAGAATCATGGAAAATTTTCCAATATGCATGTAACCAACCACTTTATAATACAAATATCAAACTAAGCAATAAATTCACAATAATTCCATTGAAAATACAAAAATAGAATTATTGAAAGATACTTTTTCTTGCATTCCAAGGGAATGTCTATAGATAGACTTCCCAATTCAAGTCACTTTTGACAAGTAGTAGGTGGTCTACAAAATATTGAGTTAAATAATAATGGATCACCAAGAGACATACCACATATTGTATGCATGAAAATAAATATTGATGCCTTCATTTTCATAAATATCTCTTTATCATTGGAGTGTTCCTCAAACAAACAGTTTTCTCTAAACAAAGAGCACCTATTATGAACCCTACACTGTTTCCATGACTGTGTGGAAAACCATTAACATATAACATGTTCTTCATGTCAAATTTTTTGAAAGCACAACCATTCATTCGTGTTATTTTTGTATTTAAAATTATTCAAATAATCAAATTGACTAAAAAAAGCAGTACAAAATGGAAAAACCGCTACTAAATGTTTGAGAGGAATTAACAACTATGAAAGGATAAACAAACTAAGCTTTACAACATATATTTTAGACTTGGTGTTCATAATTAATACCACAAACTAAATATTTGTTCCCAAAAATAGGCACAAGTATGGAATATATCTAGGTTCCATACAAAGAGAAATTATAGCGGGTTTAGTATTTATTTTGTTGTTGGATATAAGGAATAAAAAAGTCATATTTTCACTCCAACAATTGAGTCGACATTGGATTATACTCACACATTGCTGTTAGAATATCATGCAACATTATGGACCTGCCAAAAGAGATGTTTTGAGTATAATTGGGTTGAGGCATCAATAGATTCCCAAGTGTACTGGCTTGGGGCCCCTCCTTTAAATTTTTAAAATCAAAGATTTAGATTTCTTCGTCCATTGGATGTATTCTCTCGGTATTAATTCATTAAGTGGATGATGTTTGAATGAGTGATTTTTGCTTAACTACCTTCTGTTTTATTCCACTTCATATTGCAGTCATGATTGAGTATGGAAGCAGACTTGTGGAATTTTTTTTCATTGCAAAGTGGTTCTAATTGCATGCATCACATTTACATGTGTTTTTACACCTCTTGGTTTTATATGACTAAACCTAACCTATGAAAGTTTCATATAGCTTCACTTGGATTAATTTTAGCATCCACACGGTACTAGATGACTTAGAATTGTTTCTAAAAAAGAATTGGTACTTCCACCAACTACTCAATACGAGGTTCTACAAATGTCAATCAACCATTTAGGTGGGATACGATCTCTTAGTTGATGATGGATAATACCAATTTCAATTAGATCATTGAAATCCTAAATAAAATAGATGCGAGAGGAGTTAACAAAATTGAATTCAGGCCTACTATGGATTTTATGGTATTATGAATGCAATGTAACTGACGAAATTTGAATCAAAGGTCTAGAGGTACAAGAAATCACACTAACGATTTCCCATCAAGATGGCCTCATCACTCATGAAATTTATTGACATGATATCAAGTGAGGTTGCATGCTCATTGATTGGAAAGGTCTACATATCCTCTCAACACTACAAAAGATGACATCTATATCAAATATCATATCGACGAACTACATGTTTTATAAGCCAATATGAGACAAGGTTTCACTAAAACGTGCATAACCCAAAAAAGTTATGGGAAACATTTTAGATGGCTCATGGGACCAAACTTACATGATGCACATTCAAAGATGTCATCTTCTCACATCTAAATATCTTGAACTTGATAACTCATACCTTCAAAGATGCATCACACCAACCTAAATTGGAACTAGTGGCGAGTCAACACTATAGCAAGTAAAGTTTGGTTCAAGCTTAGTCTTTTATTTTAAAGAAATTTTTGCATTACATAATATTTTGTAAGTGCATCCATAATTGGGTTTTTGGTGTGACTCATTGCAACCAAATGTATTTTCTTTTGCATCATAGCACACACCAAAAGTATTTTTAAGTTCAACACAAAAAAAGAGAAAAGAGTTCCAACTTGTGACAAAAAGGAGAAAAGTGAGGTATTTTTTAAAGATTCTAATAGTATACCTTACTACAGTAATCTAGGTGATTATTTTGCATTGAAAAAAACTATATATAGATAGGTAGGAAACAATTATATCTAAAACATAGAGTTTTCTACTAAAAATTGTACATTTTTGGTAAATATTACAATAAAAAATCATATTTTATGTAAATAAAGGTGATATTACAGAGTTAAAATGACCAAATAAAGAATTTATTTTTTGAAAAAAAACCCAAAATTAGCCAATTGGTGAAATTTTGCCCCTAAAAAATGACCTTGGAGAAATGTTGCATGATTTGCAACAAAAAAAAGAAACGTTTCTCAACTTGTGACATAAAATAGAAAATATGACTTGGGACAAAAAAGAGAAATGTTTCCCAAATTCCGACAGAAAAAAGGAAATGTGTCCAACTTATGACACACAAAGATGAATCACACTTGAAAAGTTATTTGAGTGCTATCATAGTGCACCTGGAAATTTATTTGAAAGCCAACATATTGCACTTCAAAAGTGATTTACATCCCAACATAGTAAAAAGTGAGCTCGTTATTTTATCCATAACTTTTGACTCCAAACTACATTTTGAGTTTTCTTTATATCGTTGGAAATTTATTGACTCTATATACAACATTACTTTTATAAGTTCTCTCATATTACCTCCTATAAGGTTCATAATTTGAATAAAAACAAAGAGGGATACATTGTGAGTGGCTAGAAAGGATCAATTTGAGTTATGAGATGGCCTAGAAACTAGGTAGCACATCATTTCATATTATATTTTAGTGTAAACCAAAAAACTAATTAATAATTACAATTAAAAAGATTTTGAACAATTTATAATTAACATTTGCTACCTTAAACATTTTAGGGTTTTTAGTCATTTCTTCTACCCTTGAAATCTCCAAACCGACATCCTCTTGTCACCACATCCCATCACTATTTATTCAGTTCTCTCACTCTTCATGATACTCGACAAAGTGTCCTGATCATGTTTTGGATTCGAAACGTCGCTATACAATGTTAAATACTGTGGTTTTTCTGATTCCTGCTAGCATTTCACCTAATATGTCTATAAAACTATTATAAAAGTAACCAAGGTCATTAGACTCAGAAAAAATAAACTTGAAAAACCTTATTAAATTATCAATTTCAATTTTATATATTTTCAACTTATATATCTTGTGGTGATGTGTAGGTATGAACACTAAAGAATAGATCGGGCATTTAAAATTGGAAACATCATAGAGGATTAGGTGATGGAGCCACATACACTAAACATCATGGAAAGGAATTATACGAGGCATGCGACCAATTCCTGGAGGGAAGAATAAAATAATTTATGGAAAAGAGATATGAAGAATTATAAAACTTACCCAAATATCGGGAGCATCCCACATTGAAATTGTTCAAGAAAACCTAACTAGACATTAACCCACATGAAGAATCAAAATGATCACTTTTCTCCAAGGAGGAAAGATTGTCTTTATCATACATAACTTCATATTTGCAATTATTTTTCTAATCATCGTACCTTTCAATATTCCTCAAGGATGAATGCATATGTTCTTTTTTAGTAAAAGTCAAATTACTAAACGGTACCACATTTAGATTCAATATTCCTCAAGGATAAATCTATATGTTCTTTTTTAGTAAAAGTCAAATTATTAAAGGGTACCACATTTACATTTGGATTAAAAATGTGCATTTATGTATATTTCAGTGAAGTTTCTTTCACTAAGAAAAGAAAGAAAAGAAAGACATATTAGAAAATGACGGGTCACAATTTTACCATATTTTTCCACGGCAAGAGCTATTCATTGAATTGCAGAGCATTTAATGTGGCTGCAGCAAGCTTGATGGTCGTTGGATCTTGAGTTGCTCTAGATCCGGTGGTCATCAAACCTACTGCAGCAACATTAAATGCTTTGCAGCTCAATAAATAGCTCTTGATATCTTTTTTTAAAGTTCACCTAAAGTTTTTACGAAGAAACCTCTTATTGCGAAATCACCTTTTTCTTTTTTTAGTGAATTGATATCGATGCACCTGCTGACAGAGATCTAAAAACATCTCGATCAACGTTCTGCCTCCAGTGCACTGTTGATCTTCCTCGAGTACACTGCAATCCATGGTCGTGGCAATAGATCAACAAAGTTATTACAGTTGTCGTGTTGCATGGATTCTGTGCGTGTTGCATGCGAGTCTCGAGTCTCTCACATCGTGGGCTCTGGAATCAAGGCTAGCGGACTGACATCGTTTTTGAAATCCTGGGATTTGCAGTCAAGGTTACCGTGGAAAACCTTCAAACAAATTCTCCAGGCATGCAATCTTCCTCTGTCAGTGTGCATGACATGTTTATAGTTTGCCATGTTGGCTTGCATCTAGACCTATTATGCTCTTGCTCAAGCGAGAGAACCAATTAGCTAAGCCTGGCGCCATGTTTATGAAAATGAATAGCTTCGTTCATGGCTGCTCGGTGCATCCAGTGTTAGTTTATCATCTGAGTTGATTTTAATGTATATCACATTTATGAGTCAAATGATTTATTCTTACATAGTTTTTCAGGTAGGTTTCGATCGCTCCCACCATTGACAAATTCTCGTTCACTTAGCTTCAATGCTTCAATGGTGTAATTTGAGGGATTACATGAATATGTGGTTACCAGTAGTGCAAATATATGTATATCAGATGCAATAAATAGTCATATTAGCTATGAAATATTTAAGAGATGGACTAACACCTCTTTGCTTGTTGTGGTTTTATCATTTTCCAATACAACAAGTTAATGAGAACATGGAACCAAAGATTTCAGTCGTGGTCTCCACCGACAGATCGCCCATTGTTATGGTAGATGAGTATCAGGTGCACAACTAACTGGCACTTGAAGATTTTCAAACAACTAATGACAACATTGAAATTGTATATATACAGGAGATTGTAATGAATCCATCACATAGCACTTAGAGGCGATACTCAAAATGGATACATTGAATTTGCACGAATTTATGTTGTGGGATCTCTCTTGGCTTCGATTTCTTCATGTTCTGAGATCCAGCTTGAAGCTCAACAAGAGGCACCTCCCACCTGGGCCATCCGGATGGCCATTGGTGGGAAGTTTGTCATTGTTGGGAGTAATGCCTCACCTTACTCTCTATGACATGTATAAGAAATACTGCCCGATAGTGTATCTGAAGTTGGAGAGGTACCATACGAAATGGTGGTGCCCTCCACCCCCGCTGCTGCCAAGTCGTTTTTGAAGAGTTTGGATTTAAACTTCTCCAACTGACCGGGGAATGCACGCACCACATACATCGCCTGGGATTCTCATGTGTTCAACGATTTTTTTTTTTATGTTTTGGTAGTGTGTGGGAATTCTTGCTTGTCAAATGCTTGTTCTATGTGGATTTGCTTACATAAAAAAGTTCAGTGTAGGTCGATTTCCTTGAATTAAAAAATGCTTTCAAATTGTGTTCCCTCGTTGACTTATACTTATATCGATTATGGTGGTTCCCGCAAAACCCTAAGTCATTTTGACAAAATTAGATTTCCATAAGTTCTCTTAATATGCTTAAAATATTTTTTTGTATTCTTTAAATAGTTGTGGAGAAGGATTTAACATACCCATTTTGAATGGATGCAATGCAGGAATGCTCATTATTTAAGTATTAGCGGCAAGTGGATTGAAGATAGGCTATAAGTGTCCGAATGGGAAAGAGGTCGTCGCAGGTTTGTATGAATGGGAGAGAGGCTGTAGCATCTAGCCATCTCCAAAACCAAATAATTTAATAAGCTATATGAGATATCTATTCTGTGTTGAAGGGTATTAGTTGTAATCCAACTTGTTTATATAATATATTTATTTTTCTATTTCTATTCTATGGTGAAGGGTATTAGTTGTAATCCAACTTGTTTATATAATATATTTCTTTTTCTATTTCTAGTTTGTGAATGTATATAGGTAGTCCTAATAAGATATTCACATTCTCTGTGTTAATATATCCTACTGAAATATCACTTTTTTCTATGAATCATGTATAATTTTAACTTTGCATTTTGCTACAATGGGTATATGTAAAAAATTAGCCACTCTCCTGAGCAGACAGAAGAATCCAAGCTTTTCAAATGCCAATAATGTGGAGTTCATATGTTATGAGAATAAAAATGTTAAATCACAAATAGTCTGTTAAGATGTTTCTTCATCTGAAAAGAAAAATAGATTCCCTCAAGCTTCTTATGCGGCGTCATTTCGAAATTACAGTAGTGAGCAATTACCAGGATATAGTGCTGCTGGATACAGACCAGTACACTATCTAGAAATAATAAAGATTGTGAATTACCTTGTTTAAAGTTCTTAAAAATATTCATTTAAACTAATATTAAAATAAAATAAAGATTGTGATTTACCTTTTCTCTATTGGTTTAAAGTTCTTAAAAATATTCATTTAAACTAATATTCATTTAGTTTAAAGTTCTTAAAAATATGAGCGGTTGATCTCCTCACCCACTGAAGTTTCTGAAATCAGCGCGGCCCGGCCCGGCACTATTAGTGTGATAGAAGGCCAATTATGTTAGAATTTGACATAGCTACTGGTGAGAAGTTTATTGATTTAGACAATTTTTCATTTAAATTTAAAATGAAATCAGCCGAATCGCCTTCAACCTGAATTGCCGAAAGTTCAACTTGGAAAAGAAATTCAATATAATTATCTATAATATTTGAATCTATAATTTTATTAATTCAAAATTATTTTTATTTTTAAATAAAATAATGAATATTTCATCATATTTAAAATCATAAAATATATAATCTTTATTTTAACACTACCTTGATACTTTGTTTTTTGTTTTCTAACTTCATTGTTACATTAAATATTTAGGAAGATAAGAATTTAGATATTATCTCAAATTTTTTGGACTTTTTGAAAAAGATTAACAAGTTTATGACTTTTTTGAAATAAAAAAGATTAATAAGTGTACAATACAGATTCATTTCATGGTAGTTATATCTTGCTATGCTTAAATGTATCTTGATTAATATTTAAATAAGCTTCAAAAAATGGTGATTAACTACTTAAAATCACAAAATATATAATCCTTATTTTTAACACTACTTGATAGTTTGTTTTTTTGTTTTTTAACTTCATCATTACATTAATAAATAAAAAAATAGTTTTAAATAAAATAATGAATATTTCATCACATTTAAAATCATAAAATATATAATCCTTATTTTAACACTACCTTGATACTTTGTTTTTTTTTATACTTTGTTTTTTTGTTTTTTAACTTCATCATTATATTAAATTTTTTGATACTTTGTTTTTTGTTTTTTAACTTCATCATTACATTAAATTTTTTTGAGACTTTGTTTGGTTTTTTGATACTTTGTTTTTTTTTAACTTCATCATTACATTCAATTTCAATTTTTAGGAAGATAGGAATTTAGATATTATCTTAAATTTTGGACTTTTTGAAAAAGATTAATAAATATAAAAAAAAATTAACAAGTATATGACTTTTTTGAAATAAAAAAGATTAACAAGTGTACAACACCGATTTATTTCATGGTAGTTGTATCTTGCTATACTTAAATGTATCTTGATTAAGATTTAAATAAGCTTCAAGAAATGGTAGTTAAAGAAATTGACAACAATTTGTTTTTGTTTTTTTATTCAGTTTTTTTAATTAAATAGTATTTGTTTTGTGCTTACTTGCCATTCATTTCATGGTAATTGTATCATGTTATGCTTGCAATTCATTTCATAGTAGTTGTATCATGCTATGTTTAAATGTATCTTGATTAAGATTTAAATAAGCTGTAAAGGTAGTTAAAGAAACTTGTAACAATTTGTTTTTGTTTTTTCATATCAGTTTTTTATTATTAAATAGTATTTGTTTTGTGCTTAATGAATATGACAAGGACTAAAGTAGATTCACACCAGCCCAAAGATAAATGCTTCTTATATAGAAATTCTTTATTCTTTACCAAGATTAATACACATTCATTCAAAGTATTTCACATTTTTTAGAGAGATTAAAATTCACTAGTTCATTTTAAGTGTGTCAATCTCTTCCAGGCTTTTATTTTGTTGTTTCAATCATTTCCATAGATTTTGTTGTTTCAATCATTTCCACAGGAAATGAAGCAGCACATAAAATAGGGATCTAAGATTTTAGATCAACAAAGCTTCACCTGATGCTTCTAGTTTCTCACCATATAAGATTTATGGATGTTTGATAAATATTCTGTTTGACGAGAGAGAGTTCTGAAAATGCCAATTTCCAGATTTTTCAGCCAAGGATTTTTCAGTAGATGCCAAGGATTTCCCCTCTTTTAGTTTTATAATTCCCCTCTTTTAGTTTTATAATTTTATGTTGTAACAAAACAAAGGATTGAAAGAGCAATATTAGAGCTCGATATCAAAATGAAATATTACATACCATAATTCGTTGGCACGCCTACAAAGCTTCGAGACGGTGAAAGGGAGCTCTTTGTCGCAGACAATACACCACTTAAATAATGATGCCAAATGACTTCGAGTAAACAACAAAAATCTCACAAATATATTGTCCCACCATGCCAAAAATACATCATTATCATTATTCGGATTCCTCCCCCTCTTGAGAAAAAATCTTTAGCAATTCGAGGCAATAAAGATCAAAGGCCGTACATATACATTGGATTGTTTTTATTAAGATTCATTTATTTAGCAAGATTCTCATCTACATTGTCTTGTTCATCATATCCATTATAAACAAATTCATTTTTGTTGTAAAGGACTTTCGATTCTTGCATGTCATTTATACCTATTTATCCGAACTTAAACTTGCTCCATATTTTACAATCCTAAATGCAAGGAATATACAACATTGTTGCTACCCCTTATTTATAAACCTTTTTCTCTTATCTACAACGTGATAATCATTGTCAACATTCAAACGCTGAATTTAAGCTTAAGATATTTCCCATTGCATTTTCTTAGTATTTCATTTGAATTTTTAATTAACATTACAGAAGTGTGTATTTTGCATTTACTTTTGAGTAATGACTCGTTTGTGAAGTTGTTATACATATTTATTCGAAGTCTCATCAACTATGGAAAAAGATCCTATGCTATGGAAAAAGATCCTATTCATAAACTACATTTTCTATGTATCTTATGATATGGTTCCGCAAGAAGCTATAGTTTAAAGGGGTTTCAAATTAATGGGCGCGAAGCATTTGCTGCAAATCCATCCATTTCTATAGAACCATTTGATACAAATACACAAGCTACAAATATGACAAATGAATCTTATAAATATGTTCCTTTCTCATCCTATATGTCAGTAACCAATTATGTTATTGAAGCCATGGATCTAGGGAAAGTAGTCATCTTTTAGCAATTTTACATATCTGTTGCATCCCACATGAACAAACAAGCTATGAAAAAGTCAAATTACTAAAGGTGCTACATTTAGATTAAAATGTGCATTTATGTATATTTGAGTAAATCTTCTTTCCCTAGGATCAACAAATGAATCTTATAAATATGTTCCTTTCTCATCCTATATGTCAGTAACCAATTGTGTTATTGAAGCCATGAATCTAGGGAAAGGAGTCATCTTTTTAGCAATTCTACATATTTGTTGCATCCCACATGAACAAACAAGCTATGAAAAAGTCAAATTACTAAACGTGCTACATTTAGATTAAAATGTGCATTTATGTATATTTGAGTAAATCTTCTTTCCCTAGGAAAAGAAAGACATGTTACAAAATGACGAGTCACATTTTTACCATCTTTTTTCACCCTCTTTCCCTTATTTATAAATCTTTTTCTCATACCTACAACCTGTATAATCATTTTGAACACTCAAATGCTGAATTTAGGCTTAATGTATTTTCCATTGTATTTCCTTAGTATTTCATTTGAATTTCTAATTAACATTAGGGAAGTGTGTATTTTGCATTTACTTTTGAGTAAAGGATCATCTGTGAATAAGTTGTTATAGATATTTCTTCCAAGGGTCATATACTATGGAGCAAGATCCTATGCTATGAATCCATGAACTACATTTGTTACTATCTTATTCTATGGGTCTGTAAGAAACTATAGTTTGAAGAGGTTTTGAGTTAATGGGTGTGGAGCACTTGTTGCAAATCCATGCATTTTCTATAGAACCATTTGACATGTATCCACAATCTACAAATAAGATACATGAATCTTCTAAATATGTTCCTTTTTCATCCTATATGTTAGATACCAATTATATTATTGAAGTAACAGATCTAGGGAAAGTAGTCATGTTTTAGCAATTGTTACATATCAGTTATATCTCACATGAACACAGAAGATATGAATTAAGGGGTATGTGTTGAGTGTTACTACAAGAGTTTCCAAAAGATGCTACCAAATACATTTAGATCATAATCTCCACCAGTTAGGAACCCAATCAACGAATGCCATGAATTCAATATGTTAGGATATTAAGACACTTAGGAGTTAGTAAACATCAACTTGGTATAATGTATCTTCGGTAAAGTGTGTTTCTTTAATATGCATTAGTATGCATCTGTACATATGTAATTCGATGGTTACAATATGTTATAGACATAGAGCGATACGTTGGTTGACTCTCACCTCAATCTTAATGACCATTGATCTATGGCTTACCACCCGATTGGTCCATGATCTCTATTTAAAGAGCATGGAGGGTCATTTGCTCGTTGATAAATTGTAGAAACTCATTTTACACATATTTTTTCCATTGTATAATAATATATCCTCAAGTAGCTATATGGATGGGGTTGTGGAGTGTTCCCCTCTTCAATGGGTTTAACCACGTAAAAACCCGATGCGGTACATGATCTATTTGTGTGAGTGGTTCATCAAGGTGTTTGATCTTTTGAAAATATAATGTTCTAGTCAAACATGGTATTAGAGCTCTAATGAAGTTTCACTTCCATTGATGATCGAGATCTTGAACATGTGTTGTCATTTACTAATAATATATGCTTTTACAATGGATAGACTCCTGTCACTGTTGTTTTTGGATTTTAACTTTTTCAAAGTTTAAGAACCGACATTTTGAGTTAACACTCTACCCATCTTATGAGAATCACAAAGAAGCTAATAAAAATAGAAAATAAAAAAGTTGTGCATATAGAGTTTTTGGATAAATAGTTGTTGGAGTTTAGGAAGAAAGAAAAAGAAAAGTAAAGGAAACGGATCCAAACATAAAGGGGTCAAACAATAGTTTTTGGGAAGAAAGTAATATAAAATTATGGAGTAAACTACTTAACCGACCATTTGCACCGATCGGACGACCTGTCTCGCGTGAGCGGTCACATCCGACGTTGCCGGCCGTCCGATCGGTGCAAATGGTCCGGCAAATAGGTCAATCTTAAAATTATAGCATTAATAAATATTAAGGTATAATGCTAAGGATTGAAAAAATATAAGTTATTACAATGATTAAAAGAGGTAATAATATAATAAATTTGACATGTTTAGAATAATAAATTAAGGAAAAAATCAAATGGGGAAATTTTATAAAGTTAAAACTATAGAATAAATTGTTATTCCAATAAAATTGTTATTGTAATAAAATGCTTATTATAATGTAAAATCATTATTAAAAGGATGGAAGGGGTTATTATTAATATGATTAAAAGGGGAGGAAGAATGAGATACACTTTATTTGAGAAAAGAGTAATAGGTACCATAAAATAAAAGGGTGAGAAGTAATGATATTAATAGTATATTAATAATTTAGTAATATTAAGTCGTCAAATTTCGGTAGAGCAAACGGTCGAGAGGAGTTTCGTTTGCCTGGCGACTCAGAATCAAAAACTCGTTGTTTCTGGAAGGCGACATTTAAATCCAACCATGCTAAAGGTTGGTACAACCAGGTCAGGTGCAATCCCCAAGTGATTTTGACAGCTTTGATGACCCTGGATCATGGTTTCTCAGACCAAAGGTTCGCCCAACAAGTCACAAGCACTTAACCAACAAAAAAAAATAGTAACATTAAGTTTAAAACGTAATTATTAATAATAAAAATAAATTAATAGTAGGTAATCATGAATTAAAAAAAGTAATAGAGTAATAGAGCTAAATTTAGGATGAAAATATAGTGATTATAATAACGAGTAAAATAAATTGAAAAATAATGGAAAATGAATTATAATGAAAGGAGAGACTGAAAGAGGGAGCTTGATGGATGGTAAATTGGCTAGGAAATAGATAAGGGGGGACAAGAAGAAGCAAGATAAAGAAGGTATGACTGATTATAGATAAGAGGTCAGCGGTTAGATGATGGATTAAAGGTTTCTAGGAATGATTTAATTTACAGTCTTCGTGGTTAAAATTGTTTGGATTATTTTCTATTTCAACGAATTCCCGTATAAGGAGAGAGGAATAATGAGAGAAATGACAGGATTTTGGTTTGATCAAAACATATTAGGTGTTTAAAATTAAAGAAGTGCTATGCAATGATTGATTTAGAGATATGTTTGCGATTAGTGTCAGCAATGTGCTCTCTAAGGTGAGATTGAATGGATCTGCTCGTTTGGCCAGTATGAGATTTTCCACATGAACATGAAATTTGATAAACACCGTAGGAGAGGAGGGGATAAAATTTATCTTTGACACAATAAAAAATTTGTTTGAGAGTTTTGTGAGGTTTGAAAATAGTTTTGATGTATTTCTTAATGAAAAGTTTAGAAATTGGGTCTATGATTCCTTATATATAAGGAAGAGAGATTAAATACTGAGCCAAGGGATTAGGTTTGGGAATTTTGGGTTTGGTATGAAGGATAGAAATGAAAGATTTATTAATTTGGATAATGGAGTGACCATTTTCTAGGAAGGCCTTGGTGAGGTGGCATCTTTCTTCACTTAAATGTGGGTGTTCATATATGCGGGTGTCTCTAGTAATTGGGGTTTTAAGGACATCGTATTTTTGAGCAAGATGGTGGTGGGAATGAGCATGCATGTATCTATCAGTGTGGTTATTTCTTTAGAAAAGTTGATGAGAAAGGGATATATTTGATTGGAAGGTGAATAAAACACCAATAAATGGGATATAATTGTCTTGTTAGATCTCCATGGTTAATTGAATGTGAGGGGAAGTATTTTTTAGATGAAAATGAAATCTATTAAGGGATGAAAGACCATGGGGATAGATGATGAATGTGCCATCAACGAAATGAAACCAAAATTTTTGTTTCAAGGAGAAGTTATTTAGGGCTAGGGTCTTGATTTTTTCCAAGAAAATGTTGGTCACAACCAAAGATAAACACATTAAGACATTAACAATGGAAGAGAAGAAGGCGAAGAAGTTAATTTTGAGTACAAGAAGATTAGGGAAAAACTAGGATTCAGAAAGATGGGGGATAGGGATGATAATGGGGACATTAAAAAATTCTTGAATACAACCCTTGAAAATATGACCAAGCATTTTATGTACGGGTTATAATTGTTGGATATCCAACTTGGGGGTAGGTCAACACTCGGAAGTAGTAATAATACACCTCATGATCAGAAGAAGACCTATGGGGAAGCCATTTTTTCAAATACTGGACCACATAACTGACCCCATGAATTCAAGAATCAAAATGTACCTACAATTCCTAAATTTTTAGAGTCCAAAGAGGGCCCTTACTTGTCCCTTACACTACTTATGATGTGAAGGAAGAAACAAATGGCTGGCAACAACTAAGTGATGAATGTAGGAAGGTACAACCCATCGATCAGTTCATCAGGGCCTCTCTTCAATTTAAGTAAGGAGGAAGTGGGACTAGGGCACCTCCTCTTAATCAGGAATCAAAGTATACCATGGGAAAAGTAACTATTCCTTCCTTTTATGGTTCTTCCCAAATGTCTGCTATTGCTTGGATACATAAAATTAGTGTGTAGTTTCAGTTAAATCCTATGGTTGAAGAAGATGCACTGAAGATGGTCATGTTACATATTGAAAGGGAAGTTAAATATTTTTGATTTCATGGTCTTATAACCTTGGGACATGATTGGATTTCATCCTATGATGGTTTCTCCAATGCCTTAATGGAGGTATTTCAGAGGAAAGACCCTGAACTCCCTTTCAAAGAACTAGCACAATTAAAGCAAGTTGTAACTCCTGAAGCATATATGTTAGAATTTGAAAAGCTCTCAGTAATGGTTTTTGATGTTTCTATGGCTAGGTTGGTTTTAATATTTACCAAAGGATTGAAAAATTCTTTTAAAGGGATTGTGAAAATCCACAAGCCATCTACATTGAAGGATGCCATGAATTTGATAAGAGATTTGCAGAATGTGTTTCTAAAAAACAAATATCCCCCCTAAGCCTAATTTTCCTTCCAAATTCAAGGAAGGAAAGAAGCCATGGAAAACGAACTCTTTTGTTAAAGATAATAAGGGAAGCCCAAGAAAAGAAGAATGTTGGAGAAAAACATTAAACAAATTATAACATATATCCAATGATTTAATTGTCAACCCAGAGAGAGCATAAACTTGTGAGGTACATACAAAATATATGCAGGGGCAGAGTATTGCTAACTTATTCTATAACTGGAATTGAATATAAGTTATGAAAACAAAAAAATATATGAAAATAAATCTAATTTCATAAAATATGAAATTGCATAAATTAACTTGATAAAGAAAGACTGAAATTATAGATGTGAGATCACAACAAAACAATTCATAAGAAATAAATTACTAGAGTTCTATATTAACAACTCATAAGAAAGAAATTACTGAAAGAAAATCTACACTAACAATTCATAAGAAAAGAACTCAAAATTAACATGAGAGAATCAAAGGATTTGCATTAAACATCATCTTCATTACATAACAATCAAAAACCCATTCTATGACTAACTCTATAAACTATTCTCTAACTCTATAAACTATTCTCTACTTCCAAACCACTAGAGAGATCTCTAACCAAAATGAGAAGAGATCCCTCCTATTTATACATGAATTCAAGATAACTAATCATAATTACAGATCCACTATTCTCTCAACTTATCCCTCAAAATCCTCAACAAATCCACTTTTCTCTCAACTTATCCCTTCAAATCCTCCAACAAATATTGGATGAGATATTCTCTCCACATTTCCATGATCTTCTCCTTGAAATTAGCCCACATCTTGAGGATGAAATTCGATTTTGAGGCTAGGTGGTGACTTTTGAGCTTGATAAAGTCTTCGAATACAACTCTAAGGATCACCAAACTCATCCAACTTTAAAGTATAATGAAAATATGTTATTTTTCTTATTAATTAACCACAAATTCACTCAAAATACTAAAAAATAAACTATTTGGAAAATGGTAATATAAACCCATATGTATTATAAAAGTGGTGGATATTAATGGTTTTATGGAAGGATAAGATAGAAATAAGGTGACAAATGATATATAAAAGCTGAAAAAAATGTGGTATTTTTGCGGCTCAACATTCCCCCCAGCTTTACTGGTTGCATGTCCTCATGCAACTATGCATTGATTCTCTTTAAAACTTTTGGCTTTGTAGCTAAGGATTTACATGATGATGGTACATAACAGTAAATCATTCCATGATTTGAAATGCATGAGTGGCAACAATTTTTCTTGTGGTTGGTTCTTATGTGACAACCATAAGTATAACAAATGTTGGTTCTTGTGTTAACAACATTCACTTGTTTTACTTGTATTTTTGTTGCAATACATAATATTTAAAAGTATACATGTATTTAGAAATGATGAACCATCAATGTATATTAGAAAGTCTTTTCTTCATATTATGAATCATGCCAATATATATATATAGCAATGTTTTTTATTCAATGTGTAACAAAGCATAGTTTGGGAAAGACATGTTGGCAAATGGTAAGTGAGATGATGAATATGTAAGATGATAATGAATAGTCCCCCCCCAACTTAGGATATATTAGGTTTGTGGAAAGGAGAAAGGAAATGTGGTGAGGGAATTTTCCAAATTCATTCATTTTCTAGAATTTAAGGAATTACATGGCTAAAGATTAGAAAACAACATACCTCCACTTACCCAAAAAGTTGATGAACTATGCAATAGGAATGTGGCTGATACTGTTGCTGGATCATAGAGTGTGAGGTAAAGAAATCTAAACTGCTGATTGGTTGGATAAAGTAAAAGATGAGAGCTGAAAGTAGAATTATGGTACTCTCATATGGCTGAAGTATGATGTTGTAAAACTGTTGATGGAGTCATGCAAAGTATATAGTCTTCACTTGCTACAAAACTCGATGGTGCAATTATTACCATGCAAATAAATTTGTTAATGTCGAACATGGAAAGAAGTCATTGGATTACCGACCATTGATGAATGTCATTAACCAATGCGAGGCAATCTCACCATTGATGTCAATGAGTGCCAAGGTACTTAAGTACATTGTGCAAAGTGCAAATAAATGAGCTGATGTCGAGCCACTTGCAAGATCTAATGATCAAGAGACATTGATGTATTCCCATGATTGTCAGCGAGAGAACTTGCCATTAAGACATGCAAGCCTCAAGGTACTAAAAATGAACTCTAGTCTCTATCCCAGATAAGATGCTGAGGTCAATGGGGCAAGACTTGTTGAAAGGCGGGCCTTAAGGAATCCCACATCAGTCAACACGAGTTGTACATAATGAGTGGTAGGACTATAGATGAAATATATGAGGGTCAAACAAATTTTATGGTAGGGATAAAAAAGCAATGTAGTCATGGAAAGGAAGCTGAATGGTTTTATTCAGAAGGAAAAAGATAAACTGAAAATAAGGAAAGTGCGTGCAACTCAGAAAGGTGGACATGCGGGAAGTTATGATGTATAAGGCAGTGAAAAAATAGACTCTAACATGGATGACGAAGAAGCTTGGAAGGAAAAAGGGTAAGGAATCATGAAATGGCGTGATTGGTTTCTGAAAGGCTTCTTTGTAGAAACAAATGTCATGACATACATAGTGGAAACTCAACTTCTTCAAGCTTTCAATGGAGCATTTTTCTGGAAATTTTCTGTGATTCTGGAAATGCCATTCGTTTGTCTTTGAATCTACAAAAGAGGTTAGCATTTTTATGCAACAAAATTGTGAGAGAATTGAAAATATAGGAAAATATGTGCTTAATAAAAAGTTAAAGAGAATAAATAAAATGCTCTTATACCTGAAAGTAGCAACGCTTCTTGTCAAAGCATGTTTCTGAGTGACTTGCGAAAACAAGTTAGCACAACAATCATAAAATTGAGAACACTCCAAGTTCATTTATAATTTATAATTTTATGATTTGTTACCTAATGTTTTTTATTTATTTATATGTTTTTAGTTTTTAATTTTATTTTATTTTTTATTTTTGTAAAATTATTATTGCAGTGTTTTTGTATATATATTTTTAAATTTGATTGATTTACCACAAGAACAAATTTTTATGTGTTTAATAAAATTGAAACAAAAATCAGAGTTTTACACCCTCCTTTTACAAAGATGAATGCGTCCTTATATAATGATTGAGCAACAGAGAGAGAGGGTCGACCCTTTCAGTGTTCGACCCCTCTAAAAGAAGACTATCTAAATGATTTGGGGTGTGCAAACAAGCGACAGGTTTGGTAGTTTGAAACAAACACCTACCTCCCCCAAACTAAAGATGTGCCAGGTCTCGCTATGCAAAAAAATTAAGAAGAAGACTTGGTTGCGACAGCAGCTGCCTTCGATTTTAAAGACACATATTAATTTTATTAAATATTTTATGTTTTTCTTAGATTACTTTTTAAGTGTATATATATTTTGTTTATTTTTCTAATGTTAATTTGTATTTATATATATTTTTAATTTTTATATTTTTTAATACATATATTTACAAAACCCTTTTATTATTATTATTTTTTAAATTTCATTTATTGACAAAAAGAACAAATAACATATTTGTTCATTTTATAAATATTATACACTAATTTAAGTTTTATTTAACCAAAATAAAATAAAATAAATAAAATACTTTTTATAACTTTATGTTTACCAAATTTTTTTATTTTTAATTCTTTTTATGCATTTTAATATTTTATAATTATTTATTGTTATATATATATACATATAAACTATCTAAAAATAAATAAAAACAAAGATTATGCTAATCTAATTTGATACAGTAAACTTCTTATTCCAAGTTTATTTGCAAATTTTATACAATTGTTATATTTTATTTTTAAGGTTTTTTTTTTAAATTGAATAACAACCCAAAAGTTTAATATATATGTGTGTGTGTGTGTGTTTTGTTATTTTTTAATTGTTTTACCAAAAAATAACTTAAATAAATCCTTTATTTACTCAAACCCTAATTTGCAAATAAAATGGTTAGAGGCTACTTTTTTTTTTACCTGCTTGCTAGCATTACATCTGTGGTTCAATATCTGTATGATTTTGAAGTTTAGAATGGGTTGGTTTTAATTTAACCAGCTCACAAACTCATGAAAATTGTATCCATGGAGTCTATTTTTCTAATGGATAAGCTATTCCACTATTTTGCAGAGCTTGAGAGTGATGCATGAAAAAAAATAATTAAGGAAGGCGTATCCATCTTGGGTACCTTCAGTCTCACCTATTGTTATTAGACGTGATATTTTCCAATGACAAAACAAATTGACAAATATTTGTTTCCTATTGAAATTGTAGAGTAAACAACTCTGAATTCGAACTTTTCTCTACAATGTTTACATGTGAGATTTTTATGTATTTACGCGTTATATTTTTAGTTAAATTTCTCATGAACGATTTGAAAAATAATTAATATTGCTTGTCATTTTGAATAACATTCCACTTAATATTTTATAAATAATTAATGTTGTTTCACATCATTATTTATTAATATCATTGTCAATATAAACAAGGAATAAAAATATCATGGAGGAAAAGACCATACGTTTGACAAAAAATTGATGATCTGAAAGATAGTCAACTAAATGAAAGAATGTATAACCACTACCTAATAGTTTGATGGTTGATATTTGAGCATTAAACTAATACTAGACAGAAGTCGGCCTCACCTCTACGTATACATAAAGATCAAATGTGGTTAAAGATATTGATGAATCCAGCCAAAATAAGTTGGGTTGTTTGACAGGAAAAGTAAGCAAGTACAATAAAGCACTTTATCGACAGAAAAAAAAAATGTAGTAAAATTCAAGGAAAACAAAAGCAAGGGATTCCTTTCTCCATGAAATCCTACAAACCATTTGTTTGGACCATGCTTTTGATAGGAAGCGACACCAAAATGTTGGGGAAAAGAATTAAACAAATTATAACACATATCCAACAATTTAATTGTCAACCTGGAGAGAGCGTAAACTTGTGAGGTACAGACAAAATATATGCAGGGGCAGAGTATTGCTAACTTATTCTATCATTGAAATTGAATCTAAGTTATGAAAATAAATCTAATTGCAGAAAACATGAAATTACATAAATTAACTTGATAAAGAAAGACTGAAATTATAGATGTGAGCTCACGACAAAATAATTCATAAGAAATAAATCATTGAAATTCGATATTAACAACTCATAAGAAATAAATTACTAAAAGAAAATCTACACTAACAATTCATAAGAAAAGAACTCAAAATAAACATGAGAGAATCAAAGGATTTGCATTAAGCATCATCTCCATTACATAACAATAAAAAATCCACTTTATGACTAACTCTATAAACTATTCTCTACTTCCAAACCACTAGAGAGATCTCTAACCAAAATGAGGAGAGAGCCCTCCTATTTATACATGAATTCAAGATAACTAATCATAATTACAAATCTACTATTCTCTCAACTTATCCCTCAAAATACTCAACAAATCCACTTTTCTCTCAACTTATCCCTTCAAATCCTCCAACAAATATTGGATGAGATATTCTCTCCACATTTCCATGATCTTCTCCTTGAAATTAGTCCAGATCTTGAGGATGAAATTCGAATTTGAGGCTAGGTGGTGACTTTTGAGCTTGCTAAAGTCTTCAAATACACCTCTAAGCATCGCCAAACTCATCCAACTTTAAAGTATAATGAAAATATGTTATTTTTCTTAATAATTAACCACAAATTCACTCAAAATACTCAAAAATAAACTATTTGGAAAATGGTAATATAAACCCATATGTATTATCAAACTGGTGGATATTAATGGTTTTATGGAAGGATAAGATAGAAATAAGGCGACAAATGGTATATAAAAGATGAATAAAATGTGGTATTTTTGCGGCTCAACGAAGAACTCAAAAGAAAAAAATTATGTTTCACATGTAAACAACCTTGGGTTCCAGGACATAGGTGTGTAAAGGGGAAATCACACTACATTGAAGTTTTCTATGAATATGAGGAAGAGGGAGATGAGGAAGAAGCACAACTTGCATCCCAAGAAGAGGGGTATGAAACAACATAACAACATCAACCCACTCTTGAGATATGAAAAATTGTAGTACTTTCAGGTGTACCTAGATTTCACACCCTTGGACTCAAGGGAAACATACAAGGACAAAAGGTTACGGTCTTGGTGGATGGAGGAGCCACTCATAACTTCATAGATGCATATTTGGTGGAAAGGATAAAGTTTCAAACTAAAAATTTTGATGGTTTCACGGTCATCATTCCAGGTAACAACTCTATGGACTGCACCAAATGGATTCCAAAGCTTCAAGTTACTGTAGGAAATCATATTATTAGTGACAATTTCTATGTAGTGAATGTGGCTGATAGAAATGTGGTTTTGGGAGTCCAATGGTTGTATTCTCTAGGGGAGAATACAATGAACTATCAATTCCCTGAAATGAGATTCAAAAATTCGGAGGGGAAACCCATCTTGTTGTGAGGAATGCATACTTACCCAAATCAAGTGGTGTCCTCTCATAGTATGAGGTCTATATTGAGGCATGGAGACATAGAATGGGTCGTTGAATTTTTGATTACATATTCTAAGCCTCACTTACATGTTTCCAAGAATCCTAAGGAGATAGAGAAGTTATTGAATAAGTATGAGAGGGTTTTTGGAGACCTTCCCCCATGGAGACCACCAGACGAAGGGGTCGAGCATACCATTGAGGTAGAGATAGGAATCCAACCTATCAAAATGTAGCCCTAGAGGAACCATAAGAGGATTCGATATGAGATTAAGGAGGCCATTAAATAAATTTTGGAATTGGGTCTCATAAGGCATAGTTCAATCCCATATGCTTCTTCAGTTGTTATGGTAAAGAAAAAGGATGGAATCGTTTGAGGATGTGCATTGATTTTAGAGATTTGAATAAGAAGAAAGTGAAGAATAGATATCCCATACCAAGGATTGATGAGATCATGGATGAGCTCCATGGAGATAAGTTCTTCTCAAATATTGACCTTAGATCTGGTTATCATCAAATTCGAATGAAGGAAGATGACATACCAAAGACTGCTTATGCCACTATGGTTAATTTGAGTTTGTTTCCATTCCCTTTGGATTGACAAATGCTCCTGCCACATACCAATCATGCATGAAAAATATTTTCCACAAGCAACTTTGTAATTTTGTACTATTTTTCTTTGATGACATTCTTATTTATAGTAAAACATGGAAGGAACATTTGCATTGTCTAGAAGTGGTATTAAAAATTTTGCATGGTCAATCTTTGTTTGCTAAGATTTGGTTTGACATAAATATTGTATCTTGGATGCATAATTGGTCAATATGGTGTGAGTGTGGATATAGAAAAAATAAAAAACATTATAGAATGGCCTCATCCCCAAAATATCACTGAATTGAGAGAATTCATTGGAATTTGAACCTACTATAGAAAGTTTGTGAAGGGGTTCTCCCAACTCACTTCACCTCTCACTGATTTGACAAATAAATATGCTTTCCAATAGAATGAAGAGACTGAAAAATATTTTCAAATAATGAAAGAGGTAATAAGAAATTGTCATATTATAGCATTACCTGATGTTTCTAAACCATTTGTCTTGGAATGTGATGCATCAGGAAAAGGCATTGGAGTAGTCTTAAAGCAAGGAAAAAACCCAATAGATTTCGAGAGTATGAATCTACAAATGCATGAGAATTTTTACTCTATTTATGATAAATAAATGTTAGCCACAATGCATGCTTTGGTCAAGTTTAGGCAATACTTGGTGGAAAATAAGTTTGTGGTCAAAACTGACCACAACATCTTAAGGTACTTCCTCACTCAAAAGGATCTAAATGAAAGGAATAAAAAATGGGAGAGTAAGATTCAAGCATTTGAATTTGATGTTGAATATGTGAAGGGAAAGAATAATGTGGTAGTAGATTCCTTATCTAGAATACGTTCTATTTCTCTAATGGATGTTGCGGAAAATTGGAAAGCTATATTAGAAGTAGAATAAGCCAAGGATAAGTTTTCTTGTGAGATTTTTTATAGGAGTAACCATGATGATAGGTATAAGGTGTTGGAAGGAATCATATACTAAAAATATAGAATATATTTGGTCCTTGGTTCGAGTTTGAAGGAGAAAGTCTTGAAGAGAGCTCATGATTCTCCTCCAGTAGGCCACCCTGGTTTCTTCAAAACATATAGAATGATGAGGGAAAGATTCTCATGTAAATGTTTGAAAGATTTTGTTATGAAATATGTTAATGAATTCCCCACATTTTAGTAAAACAAAGTGGAGCACACTCATTTAGCTGGCCTCCTACACCCCTTTCCTATTTCATAACAAAAATGGGAGAGCATTTCCATGGATTTCATCACTGGTTTGCCCAAAGTACATGGTAAGGATCGCATATTTGTAGTGGTGAATAGAATCAATAAATTTTCTCGTTTCTTTTCTATTACCAAAAATTTCACTGCTGCACAAGTTGCTGAGCGATTCTTTAAAGAATTTTTCAGATTGCATGGGCTTCCCAAGAGCATTTTTAGTGACAGAGATAGCATATTTTTTAGTGCATTTTGGCAAGAAATCTTCAAAATGGTGGGGAAAAAATTGACACCTAGAACAAGCTATCATCCAAAAACTGATGGCCAATTTGAGAGGGTGAATCAATGGTTGGAAGTATACTCGAGTAACTATGTTAGTGGGTATAAAAAAACATGGATCAAATGGTTTCATTTGGGTGAGTGTTTCTACAATACTACTTTTCATATGTCCATTGGCATGCCTCCTTTAAAAGAACTTTATGGTTATGATGCATCCAATTTCATTGACCACATTTTTGGTGATAATAGAGCTCCAAGAGCTAAGGATTGGATTAAAGAAAGTTAAGAAATTTTGCATTAGAGGAAATTTCAACTCAAAATGGGCCTCCTAAGGAAAATTAATAAAATAATATTTATTAATTTTGGAGGAAGAAAAGAAAAAACTATTTTTTTGTTCGTCTTTTCAACATATCTCCCCGTGTTTTTACTCAAATTTCGATCAGGAGATCTCGTTGGACGTGGAATTTAATTCCACATCCAACAAGCTCTCTCGATCAAATTTTTGAGTAAAAACACAAGGATATATGTTGAAAATACGAACAAAAAAGTAGTTTTTTTTATGATACCTATCCCCAAATTTATATTAAAAATTTGTTTAAGATGTGCTCCCTTTTTTAATTTTAATGCATTTCGATTGGCTAATACATGATGACATGGAATTTGTATTATTTTTGGAAGGCCCTTTTTAAATTGAAATTTCCTTTAATGAAGGTTTTGAAAGATAACTTGCAGGTTGCCCAAAATCAACAAAAACAATATGCATACCAACATAGAGTGGAGAGACACTTCTAAGTGAATTCCTTGGTATATTTGATGTTGGATCCATACAAGAAAACCACCATAAAGGATAAAGGTTCATAAAATCCCAAACCAAGGTTTTATGGTCCCTACAAAGTGATTCGAATATTTAGAGAAGTGGCCTATGAATTGGAGCTTCCAGTTAAAAGTAAAATTCATAATGTATTTCATGTTAAATGTCTAAAGAAGGTTATAGGTCAGCATATCTCAGTTTCAGAAACATCACCTCCCTTGGATGATGAAGGAAGACTTATTTTCATTCCAGAAAAAAATATTGAAAACAAGGGAAATAAAGTTAAGAAGCAAAACAATAAAGGAATACTTGGTACAATGGAAGTATCTTCATAGTGAGGAAGTCACGTGTGAAGATGAACAAATTTTGCAGCATCCAAACTTGGAATTTATTGAGGACAAGAAATATTGGGTGGGGAGGGTTGTCATGTCCCCATCCCAATGAGACCACTAGTTAACAATGTTTCACCAACCTACTAGTTCCCTAGGTTGGGGTGGAGGCATTAAATTTTTCAATAAGGGAGATATGAGACCCAAGAGAACATTATTTTACCATATATACATTAAATTGGGTCATATAAATATAAATATGGAGAAAATAAAGTGGCATTGCTTCATGGAGACACTTGGAGTTTCATGGAGACCTTGGGTGGCTAGATTCCTCCTTATACTTGTCATGGCCTACTCCCAAATTTGAAATTATGAGGAATGGAATGTTATTGGGATATGAATATGTGTCAAGTAACATGTAATTATCAAAAGGATTCTAATGGGTGAAGAATAATAACTCCCCATGGAAGAGGAAGAGACTAGCAATAAAAGATGTGCCACTTGGAGAGAGATTCCCTGCACTTTATGACAACAATGATGGAAGATTCTATGAAAAAATTAGACCTGATTGCAGACCTATGAAAATATGACATGTCAGGGATAAAAATAGCCACCAAGAGGGCGCATTTTTAGGTTGGTAGAATCCATTCGAATTTGGAAGACGATTGAGGGATGAGGAAGATGAAAAGTGTTATAGTGGTTACTAAACATCAAGGATGAGTTGGAGGAAGCATATGTGACTGAATTAGGCCTTAGAGAACCTTACAAGGGTTATAAAAATATTTCATGAGGAATTATAATGATTTTTTATCATTTGATAATTTTCCTTTGGCATTTTGGAAAGCATTAGCTTGTCCATTGCATGGTGAGTGCTCACTCTCCCTGCTAGTGAGCCAATTTCGAGGGAGTTGGATTCTCATCTAAATTGGTTTTTGGAGAGGCTACCCTAAAATATCATTTGGAGCTGAATTTAGTGTTTTTATTTCATATAGGATGGTGATACAGTTCGTAATCGGCCTCTTTCCCCATTCTCGCATTCCCTATTTCATTATTCCCATGTTTCCATATGATGGCGCACTAGTGTGAATGGTGCTTGCGCTTGGTTGAGTTAAGTTGATTCCAAATCATGGGTTAATGATTTTTGGATCTATAATATGTTACCCATACTCTCTGTAAGTCGAAATAATATAAACACATATGCAAAAATGTCCACATTTCCAAGCTATGGTTTGACTAGTTTCCATGTATTGGTTTCCATTTCAAAGGAGTTGTGTATCTGATTTGTGTTGAGGAGTTGCTATGATGTTAAATTATGTTGAGTAAGATATTTATATGATTTTAATGGTATACATTCATCATTCTCCATTCTGAACCATTTCATGTACATTTTATGAGTTAAAGTTAAGCTATCACTATCATTTCCCTTAAGCAATAGCACTGCAAATATGTATTCGAATTTGAAGCTTTATAAATCTGCTTGCAAAACTTATATCCAAAAATAATGAAATTAAATTAAGTCTAATATCAGTCTCCATACTCTATTTTTCAATTTGGTAGGGTCACATATGTGTTGGAGAGCAATTTTTGCTCACACCCTAGGAGGAATTTCACCACAATTTACTAGTAATTTTTCCATTTTTTCCAATGACCCCAAATAGAGTTGTAGAGGTACAAAACCAGTCCTAAAGTGACTAGAGAGTATGATTATTTGTATTAATATTCACTGTATCAATCCCTACCAAATTCAAGACCCTCTTGTGCCATTCAAAGCCTCTAGAGTCAAGACTAGTCAATCCAACTAAGCCCCAAATTGTGCCTTTGTTTGGAAATTTTTATCTTGGGTCATTATAGTGGTATCAGAGCATGATATTAGAACCTGTTGGATTTATTATTGACATGATCAAAATTCAAGTAAATAGATCTATGTTGTTCCTGTGATTGAGTTTCAAATTTTGAAGTAACTAGATTGAATTTATTTCCAAAGAAACATATTATAAAACTAGAGGAAGTTAACAATCTGAAGCATACATATGTCGTGCATGACATCATGTAAGTGTTAGGACCCTAGTTTGATTAATTAATGCACAATATATTTAAAGTTTCTCTTGATGTGAAATAGTGAGGTAATTAAACATGTCATAATTTTTGCTTTATTGTTGGGGAGATGTTAAAGGCCCAATAGTATTTCTTTCAATAATTTTTCATAAAAACACATGGTGTGGGGATAATAAAAGAGAAATGATCAAATTCCCCATTTTTAATCTATTATACATAGTGTTATGCATTTAAACTATGTCATATATATTTATGAATTAACTTACTAGCATATTTTTTTGGTGCAGTAAAAGCCACCCATAGTACTAATCTCCTTGCATTAACATTTGGTAAGAGGAAGGAAACACTAGTGAATGGGGATTTCACTATTGGAGTAGATAAATGAAGTCATCAATTAATTGAATGGACATATTTTTTTCATTGTTGAATTCATGAAATCTTGAAGTCTTCCCATAGCTTTCTAAGTCACAATTCTTAACTTCTAGGAATGCACATAAAAATTGGCCTACAATGATTTGTTCATGTCTCACAATTTATGATTTATGTCAAAGGGAATTTTGATAGAGGGGAGAAAAAAATTAAATCAGAAACACCCACAAAAAATAAAAATAAAAAACATATCATGCTCTAAAATATATATCTTTTTATTGGATTCATAGCATGTTTCTATGGATCACATGTAGATATTATTTTGAATTTTCATTTGCTACAAATCTTATCTAGGTCATATCATATAATATAGGATTTGTATTGGGAACGTTTATATTCTTTGCATGTGTGTGTGTGTGTGTGTTTTGGGGGGGTGTGCCCATCGATCCCTTCACCTAGTGCTCTACCGTATGTGACAAGAACGTTGCATGTAGCATGACTCATGGGAGGTAATAGGGGTGTGTGTTGACATCCTCCTCCTTCTGCAAAGTGGATATTGGAAATGGCCATCAGCCCATTTACAACCTTAGACACGGTGGTTAGGGTTGTTTTCGATTGTGAGAAAAAAATGTACGTTGTTTTCATATATTTTTGGGAAATTTCTAAAAATATGTAATTTAATCTCGGTTAAAGGATTGGGGTCTATTTATAATCCAGGTTAACGGATTATGGTATTGGATGCTGCAGAATACCTATATTGTATTGTGAGTGATTCATAATGATAATGAGAAAATAGGAGGTATGGTTGTAAGGTTTGATGGTTTTCCAAGTTAAGGGTTTACAGGGTAAATCTTTGTGTATTATGTGTGAATTTTGTGGTGTAATCTCTGTCTTTCTTAAAAGAATATGTATGCTTTGCTTCTATGCACATGTTTAAAACTTACAATCTAGGTATTTGATTATTTTTATATAGGTAATTATTACACTAGGAAATATACACCCTAAAAAAATGACATACCTAAATCACACTTTAGGAGAAAAAGGTTGTTTATGATATTCCTATAACGACTTGAATTGATGAGCTTACTAAAAACATAGTTCGGACAACTACATTTTGAAGAATTGCGTGATTTTTTTTCAAAACTTGTTTCAAAGGTATATGTTCATAATACTGTAGTTTTAAATCCAGCTTGGACCATTTCATTAAGATGTCGGACGAAAAAATTATGCCAAATTAGTAACTTCATATCCTAAAATCCACACTACTAAAAATTTGTCTCTAGATTATGCATTGACATGTTTGATATATAAATTCTTCATGTTTTCAAATAATATTTATACAAAATATATATACATTATACTCCTTTCATATTCACTAGAATCAAGTCTATACAACATCATTCAAAAAAGTTGTGCCCAAAATAGTGATTGTAGTTCAAGGTAGGAGTTCGGAAACAACTCTATCATGTAGGTTGTTCCTTGGTAGATTTGACACATCATTTAAAAAAAATTAAAAAACATGTTTATATTGGATATTTCCATACAATTCTACTTTAATATGGATTTGTAAGAGCTCCAATTGGACATCAAATGAAAGTTGTCATAAAAACACCGTGGGGTAGTATAGGCTAGCCACCACTCCTCAACATGTAAAAAAATGAAAATTAATTTATGTGTCCTTTTTAGATCTATTTTATATGCACTATTTGTAATTATTTTCTATACTTATTGGAAGAAGAAGTTTGTACACCTCTTTTCTTCCATAACGTCACCTTTTATTCAGATAAGTGCTATTTTTTACAAGTTACAAAAGGATAAAGAATGTCAATCCATGAAAGAGTGATTACTGAAGACCAATTTATACAAAAGGGGAATGCAACCAAGACATATAAATATAATGAATTGTAATATTTGCAATGATGATTCCTTGAACAATATTTTTCTGAAATTCAAGTTCCTAGAAGCTTGCTATGAAAGAACTCAAGATACTTACCAACAACACAATTTTTTTTCATAAAGTTGAAAATGGACAAAGTACAAGGAAAGTGAAGTATTGTTTGAATATCAAGTGAAGACAGATGCTATATAAGTCAAGATAAAATGATATATAATTCAAGATATAGTGCTATGAAAGTAAGTGAGTCAAAGATTCATCATCCTTATTCATTAGTAGTATCATTGTTATGCAAGAAGCCTTCAAGAATACCACCTAATATTATATGTTGGTGCAAAACCATAGTATGCCAATAATTTTTCTTCTCCCAAAATTAAATATAATTAAAATAAAAGTACATGCAAAATTTAACAAAGTTTCCTTTGCTTATGTGGTTGACATTGAATATAGAGAGTTTTCCTCAAGGATTCATAAATATATCCTTCATGAAACCACTACTTTCAAATAAAAACTTCATCCAAGTTCTTTCCTCTACAAATGATTCCACCACTTCCTTATCCACAGAATCCTAACCCCCACAATAAATTAACTTAGTTCACTTATAAGCTTTGGTATTTCCTACCTACAATTGATCTTGTTCCATAATAAGTATTTTAGTTTTTTCCTCTAACAGTGTGCTGTAAATTTTGCAATGTGTTTACCTATTTGTAGCAACACTTCACCCTTAAAGAGAAGAGAACGAATCATGCCCCATTATTGAATAAATTCCTTATTTTATCACAGAAGGAATTTACTTAGGCTCATCAACAAGAAAGAGCTCCAAACAAGTAATAATTTTAGTGGCCTCTCCAAAGGTTCCAAAGAAAATAAGGAAAATATCCACCACTATGGTTTCCACACAAGAAGAAGCTTCGATGGATTATGTTACTAAAGAAGCTAGCACAACTAGAAATGGAGAAACAATAGGTGTTACCATACAAGAAACAACACCTACAATCCCCAAGGACTCTAGAAAAGAACCAACATCAAAGGCCTTGTTCGTACTACACAAGAACCAACAATAGAGAAACTAGTTGAATAAACTTTTCTCAAGGTTTCAACAAAGGCATCTAAAAACTAGGTAGAAATATTGCTAACAGACATTTACATAATTTTCAAGGGATTTTTATATAGAAAATCATGGGATCTTGTGAATAATCTACTACAAAACTAGTCAAGAAAACAAAAGCAAAACAAACCCAATTGTCTTTAGATTCCTCACATTCCTTACTTATCAAGATGTCATATACTTGCTACAGATGTCATGGAATTCTTAGGTAGGTGTAGGTCCACTTATTCTTTCTATTGTTTTTAGATTCATTGAATGTTATGGGTTTGTATTTAGAAAGTCACTTAATCCTTATATGGTTTTTACTTATGTCCTACTTCCTTTCCATTTGTCATTTTTCCAAGGACAAAATAAGTATTCAGTTGGGGGGGGGGGGGGGGGGATTAAACATGGGTTTACCTATCATAACTACACCATCACCACCCTTTTCTAATATATAACCTTCACCCCTTTGTTTTAACAATGCTATAGTTTTACTCTACCACCACAATTTATATCCATTCCATCACACCCCAAATTATCTAAGAAAGAGTACGAGTAGATATATGAATGGTGTGGAAGTTGCTAAATCAACTAGCTCAAGAAAATATATCAATTTTTCTACACAAAGAATTTATGTTGCTATGCAAGGAACCAACATCAACAAGCCATATTGATTCTACACAAAAACTAGTAATAGAAATCCATGTTGTTGTCACATAAGAACCAACAACATGAAATGAAGCAAAAAATAAGGTTATGGATATTACTTAGGAATAAATAACTATTGTGTGATGTCCCCTTCCACATGATGTTTCCTATAGGGATCACTGAGTAGTCTGTTAGACTCTCATAGGATAAAATCATCTTATATGGGGTTTATTTTGGTTTAGTGGTATTTGATGACCCGTTGTATTGCCCATGGTATTGGGAAAAATGGTTTTGTGGTTTTGGGTGACCCGTGGTGTTTCCCATGGTATTGGGAAAAATGGTTTTGTGGTTTTGGGTGACCCGTGGTGTTTCCCATGGTATTGGGAAAAATGGTTTTGTGGTTTTGGGTGACCCATGGTGTTTCCCATGGTATTTTTACAAAGAATAAAATAAAAGGGAAACAAATAATCCATATTGGTCATGCTTATTTATTTTGGACAGTGTCTATTGAGACCATCTAATGGTTAGTCTAGAGTTTCAGTTTGGGGTTGGAAAAATTTATCCATCCATTAGGGTTTAGTTTTGGTGGTGAGATATCCACTCTATTGGTAATAATAAAATGCTCATGTTGTCCCTCAATTTATGGCAAGTTTACAAAATATTTGATGAAATGTTTTTGTTAGATTGAATCTATGAATTGTTTGCAAAGTGTTTGTATTGGAAACATTACAGTGGTACCAAAGCTCATTTTCCTGCTAGGCTAAGGGAAAATCATATAGGATAATCCAAGAAATGTTTCCAAAATTGAGAATATTTGTGTTTCATACTAAAACTCATGGATTATTTTGGGGAAAACTTCTCAAGGGTGGTCAAATACACCATTTTAGTAGGACAAAGGCTTAGAAGTTGAGAATATTTTTCAAGTGGGTCACAAATTAATACTGGAAACTAAATCTCTTAGGGGAGAATATAGTATCCATTGCTATGGATAATATATTTAGTGTATTGGAAAAGTTCCTTAGTGACAAAACTGATTTTCTTGAGAAGGGATCAATTTGATGCTAAGAGAGTGCACATTCACCGTTGGGCATGTGGGCTTGTTGTAGATCACGAGGGACCATTTTTGAAGGGAGCATTCTCCATATAGGGACGATTTCATCCTCCCATCATTGATCACTTCCTATAGGGGCAGTTGTACTATAATTAAGAGATCATGTTTAGTGTCAGCGATTTTTTTCTAAGAGGGTTGAGCTCATATGTGGGGTCATTGTGGGACTATAAATTGCATTAACATTAATATTGGGAACATTTACCATGATTTGGGAATTATACTTATTGTGGGAATGAAATCTCATATCAAGAGTAACATATTTAGAAAAGACGACTGCTTGGGACTTTCTCTATTGTAGAAGGATGCGCTAAAGAGGAGGGTTTGATTTCCTTGTCAAAACTATTGGGAAAAGTGCATTCCCCGAAACTCAAAATAATTCTTCCCATTAATTCTAATGAGAAGTCGATTCTATCATAATAAAATATATTATAAAGGTATAGATCGAACAATTGTTGGAAAAGGAGCTACGATGTTTACCATATTTTATAGTTGAAACAAGCGTGGAAACACTAGATTTTGTTCAACATTCACCACTGCCACTATTACACTGTCTATTGGTCACCTCTAGCCACATAAAAACATGGATTTGAGTTACTTAATATTCTGGGAATTATCTACATCTTGATGAGTTATTGGTTGTGTGATTATTGAATAATTACACTAGATAATACAAGAGTCTATGAGCATTCCATCAAGGGCCATTTCCAATACATAATTCATATCAGTGATTCTGTAAAAATGCATTGCTACATGAATATAATACAACTACATAAGCTAGCATGGGCACAATTAACATTTTCAAGAGGTCTTGGCTGAATAGAGGAGCGTTTTTAGTTATTGGGGGTAAAATCAATAAATAAGAGAACATTTCCATACCTTGCTAAAGTGTCTTCATTATATTTCTTGTTGGATATATTGTTGATGCATCTGCACTCTTATGTACTGTAAAAATCAGTCATCTACAAGCCAACTTATATCATCTCTGTGTTTGGTGGAAAGGTACCTATCGTGTTGCATTTTATTATGTTTATTCTCTAGTCGAAGCAACTATGGTTTTGTATTTAATAAGCAATACATGTCATAATTGTTCCACTCTTAATATGTTTGTGCAATATTTGCTTAGTTGTATTTTACACATGTGATTGCCATGATAAATATATAAAACCAATCCATTAGCTTGTATTAAGTTCAGATTGAAAATATTAATCCAAATAACTAGGGATATACAATGTCACTCATCACATGATTTCCAAGTGTTTGGAAAAGTGTCCAAATTAGATTTGCTTGATAGTGAGCTACAACAGTGCCCTGAGAAGTGTTTGATGAAAGTCCATAACCCAGTTTAAGGCAGTTGAAGAAATTTTTAGCTTAGTTAGAAGGAAAGATGGGGAATAGAAGGACACATAGACCATGGTTTCCAACATTCCTTAAGGAGCATCCCACAAATGCATAGGAGAAACCCACAAAAGAACTGAGAATAACAGGGCCAGGATGATGTTACCACCTTCTTTAGGGAATATATGGCATTGGTAGATAAGTTATGTTTAGTCATGCCCTTTCAAGAGTATTACATTTCCAAACATACCTTCAAGCATGGAACACATCCCAAGGATTTGGATGAGGATCATATTAAAATATTAGAGCTAGGAGATGAGGAGAAACATGAAACTAGCCTAATAAGGATTTGTGCATAGAGGAAGACAAAACAACAGTTTATGAAGTGAATGGATTTACCAGTGATGAAAATTTTGAAGTAGCCAAAGATGAATATGCAACATCTTGTCTTACTTATGATGAAATGAAGGAGCCAACCTCCTTCCCTGTGTATGATGTTGATGATGACATGGATTCCACACCTCATCCTATTTATGGCAAGGATGATGACACATGCATGATTGTGCTCGAAGATGACGAATTGGGAGTGGATGCACTTGATCATGATGAGAACTTAGCATTGGATGAATTACCTTTTTAGGATGATTTCATTTATCGGGAGGAAGATAATGCAAGCACTGAAGTGCTTGAAGAGATATTGTATGAGGGAAACGATCCACTTGATTTAGCTAGTCCCTTATATGATGATGAGATGACATTGCATGATTTGGAGAGCCAACTATTGGTCATAGAGGATCATATTGTGCAGGTGTTTATATTCTCAAATGGTGGTCACAATTTTATTGAAGATATTATGTGGAAGTCCCAATTAGAGGAGAGGCACAAGGGAGTTGCAAGAGGGGCCACTAGTACCCAACTGTGCATCATCAAATAATCTTTGGAATAGGTGAAGTATGAATATTTTCAATTGTTCATGTATAGGGACATTGTTTTTAAGTTCATCGAGGATAAGGAAAGGAAGGTTGAGGAGTCTAGTCACCAGGTGAGCATGGCATGATCTTCATCATTGATAACAAATGATACTTCACCAAATTTGACCACAGTGACACATGAGAACATGATTGGAACTCATGATTTGAGGGAGGAGAACTTGGTGATGTTTTTGCACGAGGAGAATTTAGATTTGCAAGTGGTTGAGGAGAGAGGGTTAGCCACAGAGGAGGCAGGAGAGGACATTCTTGATGGAACATCAAGCATGAAAATTTATGAATCCAAAAATTGGGTAGACAGGTATATGACAGTGTTGGAGACACACTAGGATACATGTTTTTCTTACATCAACATACTATTGGAGGTAGTAGCGCATACATGATATTGGATGGCACCAGAGGTTACAATTGTATGTTGCAATATAGAGGAGGATCCAATGGTGTGAAATATTATACAAGGGTACATAGTGGAACATGGTGAAGTCTGGTGCATTTTTGGAGTATTCCCTCTAGGAAAACCACCTAACAAAGTTCACGAGCATACACTTGATTTTGGTTTTCCCAGGATCGATGAGTGGCTGGGTGAGCTTCAGAGAGTAGTTGTAACACCCCGTATTTGACCCCGTTTGCATTAAAAATGTATATGATGTATATATTGTAATTAATCGCGGTGTGGAGTTAAAGGAAAAATACCCACCATCGATTTAACGTTTTATGTTCCGGTGAGTAAAATCATTGTCGAGGGTATATTTGTGCTAGTCGAAACATTATAATTTTGGCATCATGTAAATATGCATTTTAATTAAAATAAACCCCAACCAGCTATGTCAATGCAACCATAATGAAAAGGGCATGATCTCCTAAGAATATGGAGGGGGATGTCTGACCTTTGGGATCCATTGGGGAACAACCAAGTATCAATTGATAAACCCATTTAGTTGTCACCTATTTCTTCTCTCAACTACAAAATTAAATACTATGGAGTTACTTAAGGGCAGTTATTGCATGGGAAATGGTGTGTGGCAAGACTGTCAGTCCTTATCCACACGCACACTCCACCAGGGAGCTCATTCACCCTCACGTGGGAAGGAGGAGGGAGACCATGACCCCATTCTTCCATTTTTCCTCACGCAGAGAGTTGGGGGGAGCAACTTTACCTTCAAAATTTTGGCTCCTAGATGTTTTCTCCTCACGCACAGGTTTGGGGTTTTTCCTCATGTGGTCACTCAGTCCTCACACATGCATACCACGACTGGTTTAGTTTTCCTCTCCCGATTTTGATGTGCGCAATTTCCTTCACATTGTGGTATGTATTGTTGTAATCCACCTCCACGCAAGTGGTGTGGCCTCTCCTCATGCAGATGAGGATTAGTGGTTGTCCTTCCCCCACGATTTGGGTTGTTGTAGGTTGTGTTAGGTCGTTTTGGCTACGATAGGGCCATACATGACTTTGGAGTCAATTGCCCAGTTTGGGCTATGCGTTAACCATTCTTTCCATTCTAGTTTTTCTCTAGGAGTGGTGTTCCTCCTTCAAATACCATGCTAGTTGTTTTGCTGTGTGTGCATAGTGGATTGGTCTTTGGACTGTGTAGGAGTGGAAAGGAGTCTGCTTGACAAACCTAGTGTTTTACAGGAGCCTCATAGACAGAGCTAGAGGGATGGCTCTCTTCTCTATACCCCCTGAATAGCACTGGAAGGGAAGTCATGTCCTGAGGGACTGTGCAGCATAGAAGGGAATGATTCCTTGTATTGGGTGTGTGTGGATGTCTTAGGAGTCAAGCTAGTTCTGATGTAGGCATCCTTAGCTCTTCAGTGAGCCCACTAGCTTAGTAGACAATGCTTCCATCTCTTGAGAACCTGATAAACCCAACTTGTTGGCTTGGTTATGTGTTGTTGTGTACTCTTGGTTTGATAAACCCAACTGTGTTGGCTTGAATGAGTCTTGACATATCTTTGGCTATGTGTGAGCCTACTTAGTTTCCTTATTCCTTGTGGGGATCATGCCCAACTCGGGGGTGGCAGTGTTGTTGAGATATTAAGGAGCACATTGGCCTATGGTTGGGTGTAAACTTGCAACAACATAGCTGGTTGTGAGGCGTTTTTCTTCATAAGATAAGTATTCTTGTCTATTTCATCTCTACAATTGTATTTGATGTTCAATGAAAATTATGAACATGCTAAATGCTTGAAGGGAATGTAGTTTTTTCCGCAATGTGTCAACATTTATGCATCTATGCATGTTTTAGTTCAAAGCATTCCAATATTTTTATCATGTGTATATTCATGGGGATAGTTTCCTGGATTGATAGCAGCAGTAATAGTATGTCGGTAGCATCCTCTTTGTCAGTTAGAGGGTTGGGGATGTTACAGCAGTCGCTTGGGAGGTTCACTTGAGATACTTGGATGAGGTCGGTGGCATATTAGCCACAATGAAGGTACTTTGGTTGAACCATAGGATGGGTTCATAGAGCACAAAAGTGAGTTTAGATTGGTTCACAGGGAGTACAAGTGACAGAGTAGGAGGTGAAATCATCCCCCATAGAGATTCCACAACTATCGACCAAGAGTCCTCGCTTAGGGAGAGGTTCATGAGGCCTATGCATGATTTACATTTGGCAGGGAATTCTTAGTAATTGCATGAGTATGATACATTATAGGTGGTATATTTATACCCTAGGGAGGTTCTTAGAACCCATGGGTTACTTGAGCACATTGATAGTATCTAGGTTAGCATATGTCTAGATGTAGTTTGGAAGGAGGTAATAAGATTAACAAGGTTAAAGTTAGTTGTTAGACTAAATCTATGAATTGTTTGCAAATTGTTTGTAGAACCTATAGTAGAACAAGTTGAGGCAGAAACAATTCCTCCTCAAGAGCACGTTGGAAAAAGTATTGGGTATATAGAATAATTTTTTGTGAACCATTCTCAAAATTTCCAAGACAACATTGTTGATATTGATCAAGATACAACACAAGCTACCATTTTCATTGTTTAAAATCATGTGAAAAAAACCAAAGAAGATGCATCCACAATCTAGTAGAGAATTAAAAAATACTAGAAGATCCTCACTTGTTCATAATTGGTTAAAGGTATGATTTTGCATCATTACTCAAAGGTTTCAAACCTTAAGTATTCAAATAAAAAATAATTATATTGAGGCTATAAAGAGAAAGAAATTGAGACAAGTTGAAATATGCTACAAATGATCACTACATTAGTTTAAGCATGCACATATTAATTCAATGGTTCACTCATGCATATATTGGTTCACATCTTCAAATTGTAATGAGTTATAAAGCGCTCCAAACCACTACATGCACATGTGAACACTCCATCTTGGATGAAAGGATTAATCAAAGCTCTTTCAAAACATCTACCAATATTTTTGGTAGACGGGAGAATTATATTAGGATAAACACACCTAGAAAAAACTTTGAGACATGATTGTCTATTTATCAGTTTTGTATAAGTTGTTGTAGATTGCAATCCCATTTGTTGTGGATCCATAAATTTGTTGCAGTCCATTTTATGTGTTTTTTTAGCTCTAGTTTCCACATATCCTTATTGAAAGTAATCAAGACCTCTAAATCACTCTAGGTAAATGTGAAATGAGATATTAATATATTTTTGAGACAAAATTACTAGATGGATTAGTTATTTTTCCCATGAGGAATTGTTTTTTGATTCATTATTGGATAACATAAATTGTATCATCATTTAGTATAAGTCATCACAACTTCGATGATTAAAATATAAGGGTATACGGTTACATGAGGGATCTCAATATCTTCAATTGTGGGGAGATGACAAGTCATGATTTTACCATTTTTACCGCCTTCTTCCCCTTATTAATTTATAAACAATTTCTACTTACCTACAACCATCTATTAACCCTTTTTTAAAGCTCAAACTTTGAATTTAGGCTCAAGATATTTTCC